>JAOWBP010002559.1:50035103-50074101 GCA_028571105.1 Tragopan temminckii | reverse complement strand
TGGAGATTCATGATCCTTGTGGTCCCTTCCAACCCTGGCCATTCTGTGATTCTGTGATTCTGTGATTCTGTGATTCTGTGTGATTCTGTGAACGTGGATCAGATGCCTTTAGCAGAGTGCTTTTGCAAACACAGTGTTGAGTGTTGCCAGAAGAGCACGACAGACAAGTGGCACTCCATAAAATCCCCTTTTTACTGGACTGAAAACTTTTCCTTAGTGTTAATGTACTAAGAACTCCTTCTAATTCCCAAAATACCTACCTGAAACACTCCCTGGAAAACAAATAGAGTTTTTCCAGCAACTGAGCCTTTTGCTCTATAAGAACGGCATTAAAGAGGAGATCCAACTGAATTTAAGAAGAAGAGAGGCATAAAACTCGCATCAAACTCTCTGAATTTCTTGCCTATTTCTGACAGACCTGAAAATAACTTGGAAAAGTTTTCCCTACATTAACCAATATTGCAGCAGGAAAAAAAAGCGCATACCTGTATGTATATAGAAACATAGGACTGTAGACTGTCGTGAGTTGGAAGGGACACACAAGGATTATCAAATCCAACTCCTGGCTCCACAGATATATACACACATAAACACACAAAGTGCTTACAATAAATCAGGTCACATAGAATTATAGAACCATAGAATGATTGGAAGGTTCCTCAAAGATTCTCTAGTTCCAACCCCAGGTTTATAGAAGCATGATTTAAACCTATAAATTGAAGGAGTTTGGTCAGAGATGTTGAATGAATTTCAAAAATTATAAGTATTATAGTTATTGGAGAGGGACAGATGAGTAAAAGTTGAAGTGTATTGAGGCTATAAGGAACCTGATGCAGTAGCTGATTTGGAAGTTTTCACTTCTATCATGGAAAATCAAAAGATTTTGTAGTACTCCTTTATGAAGGATATTTTGTTGACTAAATATTTCTTCTTGAGGAGGATTTTTCGTATTGAAAGTGTTCTCAACACTCACGACACAGTCCCACTTAATCAGAACTTGTATCCATAAATATTAAAGAACTATTAAGATCACAGAATCACAGAATAGCCCGGGTTGGAAGGAATCTCAATGATCATGAATCTCCAACCTCCAAACCAGTTCGGACCCAATGTTCCCATGAGGTCCAGTTACCTTTAGGTGTGCAGATGTCTCTTCCATCACGAAACAAGGGAACATGGAATCGTAGAATCATAGAATCAATTGATTCTAGCCTTAAAGGCCCTTTGGCCCAACCCACCTGCAATGAACAGGAACACCCTCAGCTCCATCAGGAGCTCAGGGCCCACCCAGCCTGACCTTGGGTGTCTGCAAGGATGGGGCATCAGCACCTCTATGGGCAACCTGTGCAAGTGCCTCACCACCCTTATTATAAAAAACTTTTTCCTTATGTCCAACCTAAATCTTCCTTTTTTAGTTGGAAACCATTTCCCCTTCTCCTCTCACAGCAGACCCTGCTTTAGGGATGATGGCACTGTGGCAAAGTGAGATGTGAGCTTGAAACACACCTCTTTGGGGAGGGAGTGGCATCCCAAGCAGAAAGCTTTGGAGCTTGCCAGGTTCTCCATGGGGTGTTAGGAGCTTCTTTTTAGCTTCCTCCAACCAACCACTCAAACTTTGCAAGCACAAATATTCACCCCAAAGTGAGCGTGGCATGAATCAAGCAATAAAAGTTAATCGGCATCATTAAATCTGTCAAACCAGCAGGTTATTAAAATTACCACTATTCACTCTGAAAATGGGAACAAAAAATTATGCTCCAGCTTTCTGAGCCTGTTTGTCTTGTTTTCCCACATTGCTTATGAATTGCTACAGTATATTACAATGTCCTCTATCCATCTTCATTAGCATTGTGAACAAATTGTATTGGGCTACAATGCAGTATATATTTTTGTTTTGTATTGTACAAACGTATAAGATGTACAGAAAATGGGCAATTTAATATGAAAAGAATATTGTGCCTCAGAATTTTTATTTTCTAAACAGTCCTTTCAGTTGGGAATTATTGCATGATTTGTGCATAATTTCTCACGGACAGTTATTTAAATATAAATAGGGAAAATATGTAATTCCATATGGTGGCTATCTACCCTTTCTTGGTGCCTCTCCATATTTTTAATAGTGCAATAAACAAAAGATAAAAACATCTCCAAGCCACACACTAGTCAAAAGAAGATAATTGTGCCTGTGTGTGTTTATTGTAATTTGAATGTGCTTCAATTAACTTTCCTCAATATTTCCCAGTTCTTTTAAAAGAAACTTAAATTGGTTTTTATTTTGTGAAATTTGTTTTCAGTGCAACGAGAAATAAAACACAGTCCTTTTGTTTACCTCATTATGGATACATCCCACCCAGCAGCAAAGCTCCAACTCTTTACTCCCAACTTTTTTTTTTTCCTTCTTCTTCTTCTTCAATTCTCACATGCTTCTTATTACACTTCAGGTAAAAATATCAAGTTTCTGGTGCTACCCAGGAGGAGACAGCTCATCACTCAATATATCCCATATCAAAGTGTAGGCAAACATGAAAATGGAAGAAAAGCAAACTCTTACACTGCAGTTGCTTTTAGAAGAGGAGAAGGTATTACCCTTTCCTCCCACAGATCATCGGGGCAATTGAAAAAGGAAGGGTGTACATAGAATGCTTGTTGTAATTAACCTTGGAGCTTTTATTGAAACAAGGTCAAAGATTTTAACAGCTTTATAAATCAAGGTTGGGCTTGCGTGGTTCTGTAGCACCAGACTAATGACAAAAAGCACGCAGAATACTTATTAAACAACATTTATTTACAGAAAATTCATCCTGAAGGCTGCAGAAAGGCAGCACGGCAGGCTGCAAGACCCAACCAAGCCTCCCCAAGGCGACCACTGCAACCTTGCCTTCATGAGGTGCTCGCTACCAAGGAGCCAAGCCTAGGTGCTGCTATATCAGGTCATTTGCAAGTTAACTGCATTTCTGAAATGGTTTCTGACTAAAAGAGGGGGTAATTTAGATTAGATATAAGGAAAAGGCTTTTTACACTAAGGGTGGTGAGGCACTGGCACAGGATGCCAAGAGAGGTGGTGGTGCCCCATCCCTGCAGACACCCAAGGTCAGGCTGGATGGGCTCTGAGCACCTGATGGAGCTGTGGGTGTCCCTGCTCAGTGCAGGCGGGTTGGACCAGATGGCTTTTAAGGGTCCCTTCTAACCCAATTGATTCTATGTTTCTTTGATTCTATGATTTTTACCAAGATCGCAAAATTGTGGGTTGTAAATCATAACCCTCCCAATATTTCTGCTGTTCTGTTCTTAATTTTATCTGTTTTTTCTTTATCCTCTCCTTCAGTTGGGTTTTGCTGGAAGCTGAAGAGCAGGAAGTTCAGTAAGAAGAGCCATAGCCAATGTTTCAGTGAGGAACTTCAGGACCCATCGTTTTTCCCTAAAAATGACATACCGAGATTCCTCTGGCCACCCTGAGTTATCTCCCACGTGGCCACCAGGAGTAATTCTTTGTGATCTAGGAATATCCCACTAGGCTTTCTATTTTGCGCTGTAAATAAGTGGTTGCTTTTAAGTCACTCCCTTTCATAATTTCACACACTCTTTGGTGTATCAGAGCATAATAAAGAAGATCATAAGCCACAGTGCCTGATGTGGCTGCTTTACACGTCTGCTCAACACAGCCCTCACCAAAATCCTTCCTTTGAAGTCAAGAAAAGATCCACATGGACAATAGATCCCCACTATGTACATGACCTAGCACTCATCAAATAGAGTAATGTGCTACAGATTACTTCTCCCCAAGTATTTCTTGGACCCTATGCTTTTTTTTCTTAGCTCCATGGTGTTCAAGCCACACAACCCCCAAGGATACATGGAATTTACCATGCTCACTGCATTGAACTTCATATCTATGGGTGGGTTGGCAACCATCTCTCAGGATGAGCTCTGGACCCCTGGAAACATCAGTACAGCTGCTTTTGGGAGCTAAAATTTTCCACTTTCAGTAATAAAGCATATGGCATGATTTCCACCCAACACAAAACCTGCATGCCACCCCGCATATTGGCAGGACCACCTGTGGGAACTGAACTGGGTGAAGAAAGAAGCCATTTTTCCTACACTTACCATTTTAATTGACTGCTCCTTTCATTTGTTCCCCTTTGGTGCTCTCTGACTACAAACGCTCAAGTGGCTGTAGTAACCACCAGGAAAAAAAAATAGTTGTGCTAAATGAGATTTTTTATGTGTGGGTGTTTAAGTATCTGCATGAAGCAAATTTCTACCCTCTTCTAATCAGAATGGGAAGGAGACCATGTGAGTGATGTGACCAATTATGACCAAGCACCCCAGAGCAGCGTCTGAATATTCACATCCAATTGCTACTTTGGTGGAACAATTGGTTTGAACAGTTTGAAAAGGCAACGATGTCAAACGTGCAGCGTGATTAAACACGGTGAAATTACCAGCCGTTGAGCTGAAAGAGGAGCTCTGTTCACTTCCAGGAGCTCTGTTCACTTCCCAGAGCGATGCTGCTTTCAAATTTTGCTCTGATGGGAGCAGGAAACACCATGACCAGGTGGCCTTATCCTGGAGTCCCAAATTGCTCAGTGCAGAGGTGCAGCTGAGCTTTGGAGGTAGCATGGACTGGGATTTGGGATGCATGCAGCAAGCTGAATGCATCCTCTTTACCCTGATCCTAGCGTAGGCACAATCCTGTTCCTCTGGTGGATCATTTTGCAAGTACACCATGCTGCATATATGATCTGAATTGATGCTTTTTGGGGCCAGGTATCTGGGTGCTGAACCATCCCAACAACAGGCAAATGCTCTGCTTTTCCTATTGGCATCAGACGGGAGCTCTGTTGCTTTCTGTGGACACGGTACCATTGCCTGCCTCGCACCTACCTCTGCATCATTGAAACTGCCTATGCCCTTCCAAAAAATAGACCATTAATTCCCCCCTCCAGCTCTTGTTTTAAAAATGCGTATACCGCAGTATGCTATAGTTCAGTTCTAACTCCAGCTTTCTGATAAAATAGGTTCAGGCATTAGGAGAAATAGCATTTTTTGTTGTGGTGTGTGGAGCAGTGTGCAGTTCCCAGATGGCAGAAGGGAGCCACGAACACACACGGGGAGCATAAAGTAATGCATCTTCAGCTTCATGCCTTGTGCTGAGCCCTTGTTAGAAAGCCTGGGCACCGAGACCCTATGCCTCTGACTGCTCCATTTGGGGCCAGCTCCAAAAACAATCGCCCTCCTCCTGCTCCCCATCAGGGAAGGTGATTGCACACGCTTGGGTACAAAAAAAAAAGATGCTTTTCTTAACACATTTGTGCAAAATGCTTCTTTAACATGATGCACGAGCCTTACATGAGCACACAGCCCTTACAAATCCTCCCTGAAACTGGGAAACTTTTTCTTTCTCTTTCTTCTCATTTCCTACCCAGAGGTCTGAGCTAATTTTCCTTATCCATAGGGTCCCCCCACCCCCTCAAAAAAAGGAGGGGGGGAGACTGTATTCACTAATTATACATCCTGAAAAGAATTTGGTTCAGTGTAAGATGATCCTAGTGATATGCTAATCCTTTTTTCTGCTTGGTGCAGCCTGAAGCCTGTGTCTAACATTTTTTTCAACTGTATGACAATAAAAGTTGTGGCAACAAAAGAAATAAATGGGCAGCTAAAGAAGGTATAGCTGAAACACATGGCAGACCAGTTCTCTCCTCTCCTTCTGGCTGCTCTTTTGTAGGCTCTGGTTGGGTATCCTCAAGTCAATAGCCGAAAGCCAGCCACCTTAGCAACTTAGTATGACACCCAAGCCCTCTCTCTTTACATTCATGAATAGTCAGCAAGCAGCAGACAAAATAGAACTAATCTTTTTTGACAGAATTGTTCAATTTTAGAGGAAAGGCTTTTGAGGCACCTTCCATGCATTTGCAGAATATGAGACAACAATGGCCACGATCACGGTTCACAAAAGGACGACCAGGGGTGTGAGCGTGCACACACGCACACAACGGCCATTTCGGTGGAATATTGCAGCCAAATCGAAGTTATTGCAGGATACGGCCATTGTGTCAGGGGAAACTGACAGGCAAGAGAAAATAAATGAAGCAAAAAAAAAAAACACCAACCACCTTTCATTGTTTTGTTGCTGGTTATTAAACATACGCATCCCGATAATGCGTGATTAGGGTTATTTGTCTTGATTAATAGAAGTTAAGAGAGCTGATTAATATCCACTCTTTAATTTCCTGTCATAGGCTGATAACTTCATCTTTTTTTTCTTTTTTTTCTATTTTGGGCCAATGATTCTTATTGTGAAATGCGTTCAATCCAGCGGGTCCTTGCCTGCATTTAAAGCTGGTTTTGCCATTTCGAAATCCTGTAATGCAGCAGCCACTCACGAGGCTGGTGTGCACAGAGAAGGACATTCCTCCTTTTCCCTTCTCTCCCCTCCATTTAATGCAAGCCATATCTCTATCTCCAAATACAGTCTGAGCAGGAAAGAGGAGAAAATAATAATAAGAGGAAGAATAAAAATCTACCCAGTCTATGGGCAAAAACAGAAGTTAGCAACATGGTCCATGCAGCTGCAACACTACATTTAAAATTCAGTTTACTCCTAGGAAGAGGGCTAATCCTGCCCCTGTAATTCCCTACAGCCAAAATGTACCCCCCTCCCTGAGTGACAGTGCAATGCAAAGACACTCGCACGCTTATCTTCCCCAACCAGATGGCCGACTTGGATCAATGCACACACGCCACGATCAATGGGAGCGATAAAGAATTAGGAAAACAGTGGTACATGCTCCCAGAAAGCTTGTACACTGCATAATTATTTTATGATTCTACACATGGCTACATGTGATACTGGAGTCAAGAAGGAAAAGGATAATTAGAGAGCCAGAAAGCACCCGTACTGCACTACACACTTTGTCAGTCAGCAGTTCCCACTCGGCTCAAGTCACCGCCGTTATCTTCTCTCCTGCCCTCTTGCAAACGAATTTCAGGAATACGTAAAATATTAGGGGGAGGTGGCTTCTGGGTTACAGACACGGGATGTGGGAGATTACCATGTCCTGTGATACGACAGCAAAAGTTTTTGGCTGAGAGTTGGGGTTGGCTGTGGGCACTGGGGTGGCATCCGAGGGGACACTGCGATGGACGATTTATTCATTCGAGGGCTTTGTCATGAGAGGGACATATCCAAAGCTGAATGTCCCATTCGTTTAATAAAATATATATATTACTCTTCCGTTTTTTTGGGTTTTTTTTCATTCTTTCTAATTCTTTTCCTCCTGGCAGCAATTTCATGATTGGCTTCTTGTATCCAGTCTATTTATCATCACACTGCTGAACAGAGAAGGGGATTGAAAGAGCTCCCTCCCCCCAAAAAAATATAAAACCATACCTGCTTGAATAATACAGAACAAATATCAAAGCAGTGGATGGTAATGTCTATGTATCTGGATGCCAAAGAGCACATGACCAAGATTAGAGAGAAGAACAATGCTGGGCAAAAGTCTGCCCTTGGTGGCAAGGCAGAGAGCAGGAAATCACTGCCCAGAAGAAATGGGGGTCAGTCAAGGAGCTGGGGGATCTAATGGAGAACTGGTGCTCCAAAGGGAACGGGGAAGGCATTGACATTGCTTCTGTGGCTGCCTTTGCATGTCTTTGCTGGAGGCCAACAGAGGTACGAGCCCAAGTCTTCCCGCAGGGACAGTGCAGAGGGTTTCATCCCATATCTCATCCCATTTCCAGTCCGCTCCCTTTGTGTAAATCAAGGCACAAATAGGCTTTTGGTGTGATGTGTTTGAGAAGGTCCTTCTTAAGTGTAAAGGTTTAAAAGAAGGGTCCCTCCTGCAGTCATTTGACTTAAGTCAAGACCAGGATCCAGGGTATGGTCACACAGAGATCTATAATATGCAGAGCAGTATGCCCTGGATGTGCATTGAGGCCAAATAATAGTCACCCTAAAACACCTGCCTTTTGGTATTCTGCATCCCTCAGACACATATATCCTCGACTGCATCCAGTGCAGGGCGAGGGAGGGGATCTGCCCCTCTGTTGTGTGCTGTGAGACCTCACCTGGAGCACTGCATCCAGAAGGGGAGTCCTCAGTACAGGAGAGATGTGGATCTGTTGGAGTGCTTCCAGAGGAGGGCCACAAAATGATCCCAGGGATGGAACACCTCCCTACTAGGACAGGCTGAGAGCTGGGGCTGTGCAGCCTGGAGAAGAGAAGGCTATGGGGAGACCTGAGAGTGGCCTGTCAGTGTATCCTGTTGTGATAGGACAAGGGGAAATGGTTTCAAAGTGAAAGAGGGGAGACTTAGACTAGATATAAGGAAAAAGTTTTTTTACAATAAGGGCACTGGCACAGGTTGCCCAAAGAGGTGGTGGATGTCCCATCCCTTCAGACACCCAAGGTGAGGCTGCACAGAGCTCTCAGCTCCTGATAGAGCTGTGGGTATCCCTGTTCATTGTGAGGGAGTGAGACCAGACGTGCTGTAAGGGTCTCTTCCAACTCAAACAATTCTATGATTCTATGACACTGCATGGGCAAGCCAGATCTGACTATGGAAGCATCACCAATAGAAACAGCCACCTGAGACATATCTGTAAGTCCAGCCTGGTGACGACAGACATGTCATGCATCACCCCATGCATGACAAGTCACACACTAAATCAGTTTTTGCAGCTCCAGCTCCAGAATATTTTTGCTTCTTCATAAACATCTCCCATCTTACTGGATCCCAAATGAAAAAACATATTAGAGTCCTGTTCCCCCATCCCAGGGACAATGCAGGGACGTTTTGCTCCACTAAATTCACGTACAGAATGATCTAGAGAGCAGGACGATGAGAAGCAGCACGTGGGTCATTTTGGGAAACATCCTCCATCCCTGAATCAGACAAAATGCAGTGTCAGTTTTGCTTGCCTATGAGGAAAAGGAAATGAGGAAAAAAAATTCTGCAAGCATCACTCTGGAAGCTGAGCAGCACAAATGGGTCAGAGCAGGATGTGGATGAACACTGGTGGATAGGGAGCTGAGATGTTTAATGGTACTCACACATTTCTTCCACTTTTTGGTCGAAGTTTTATTAAAGAGTTACATCTAACAATATTTATTCTAAACAGAAGAAAAATCATCTCAGCTTTTGTTTTCAAGTTTTTTTCATTCTCTTTGTTTTTTGATCTAAAAAAAGATGGGAGTTTCAGATACAAAAAGGAACTATTTCCCAAATTTCTCATAATTGCCACCACTAATCACTCTTTCCACAAAGAAAAGGTTCTTTAGTGACACAGGTTCTGCCTTTGGAGTTGGCATCATACTGGGTAACAGCATAATTAGAAATAGAGAGATGTAATAACTCTCCAGGTTGGAATAGATCTGTATGAGATCAGTTTTGCCTCACTTGGATATGGACTATCCATTTCTGGAGCGCGATTTAATTACTTCTGTGGTAGCAGGTGGTAAGTTCTGCATCTCCCCTGACTGGCAAAGTGCCTCTCCTCCTCCTCAGTTCAGTTTCCTGTGTCTCCACTACATCTGACCTCTTCCTCACTGGATCTCCCTCTGTTGCTCTGTATTTTCTGCCATAATGGCCACGATGGCCTGATGCTAGCATTTGTTTTGGTAAGCAAAGACCTGGAGACACAGCTGCAACCGAAGGAAACACAGTGCCACTCAAAAGAGGGCATTTTTTCCAATCCACTATTTCGAACACTGAAATAAATATCCTAATAGATGATCCACATTTTCCAGCTGCTTGTGATACCTTGGTACAGACAGGGTTCACTAAAACACACAGGACTCAGTATCCATGTCTTTTCCCTCACTTGTCCATGCTCATTCCAGAGGTTCTGGATATCTTGCAGCTATCTGGGCGCTGACTCTAGGACGGCCAGATGCACCAACTGTTGCGTTGGGGTCTTTTGGTGAGCCTGGTCTGCACCACTTGTGGAGTAACTTGAAGTCCACATACCGTGGTTCCCCCTCTTCCACAGTACTGAAAGTGCAAATGCACATCCTCTCACGAGTAAGGATGTGGAAACAAACTCGGGAACCACACAAGCATACGAGCACCTCAAAGATGTGTATTACTCATAGGCTGGGAGCACGTCCAGCTGCTTAGCTGTGGAAAGCCTCTTGAGAAAGAAGCTGCTATGGCCAGGTTCCTGCAGAGGTCCTATTTCCCAAGTCCACCGGGTAAAAGACAAATCTGGAACTATCTGCAGACCAATTCACAGAACTCTGTCCCACCTGACAAAATGAGAGCAGTGGTACATCTCTGTGCCTCACACAGCGTATGGAGGCATTTCATCATGCTGTGAGTCATAAAATATGGCTCTGATAGTCATAGGATTTACTGAAATAAAAAGAAAATAACTTTCATTTTGCAGTTACTGAAGGAACAGAGGACTTAACTTATCACAGACGTAAGTAGGCTGGTAGAGAAGCAAGAAACACATTCTGTCTAGTCTATACATTTTTTTTTTGTCTCTCACAGGGCTAAGTAGCATGTTCTCTCACCTCTTCCATTATTTCCTACTTAATTTTAGGTTCCAGTTTTGGCCTTGAACAATAGCACTGTTATCAGAGAACAGTGGCTTGGCCTGATGGAAGCTTTCAGAAAATACTGGTGCCACCTTCCATAAAACATTTTAAACACATGCTATTTGTTTTTAGTCTCTCTTCTGGTTTTACTCACTACAAAGAGGACATTTAATATGTACAATAGAATTAATAGGGATGCAATGTAAGCAGGACTTACATTCAAAATACACTTCCACAAAACAAAGGAGCAGCTGTGAAAATGTAGAGTCCACTGAAAATTTTTTACTTGGGTATCACATTTGCCAAAAGATTTACTCTGCAAAGTTTTATCTAATTTCCCATTCATTCAATTAAGCAGAGAGATAAATGCCTGGATCCCAAGAGATTAGGGGAAACTGTGCTTAGCTCCCTCTTACATTTGCGATTGATACTCTCTTCTGTTTCGTGACTGTTGTTAGAAAGCTTACAGTCTTCTCTGATAGATGAATGCCTCCACCTTTCACCAAATTCAGTGGGATCTGGAATCTCAGAGATCTCTCCAGCATTGGGAAGGTTCAAACCACCTACGTAATGATACCAGATCTTGTGAAATCTTGGTTCATGACACAGTCAATATACACATCCTATGCCTGCGTGGGTAATAGGAATGGGCAACTCCAAAACTGCACAGACCAAAGAAATTTAATTTCCCTCAGTCCTTTTGGTCGATATATTCAGGCCTTCTTATCTCAAACACTGATGGTTACAGAAAAACAGAAGGACAGCAGCTCCTACAGTCATTGAAGGCAAAGCACTTGGCTTCAGGTTTGATGAGACCGTTGCCTCTCATACTCACCTGCAATGTCTCAGTATTTTCTTCCATTCAGATATTTGGTGGCTCTAAACTATAGCTTAGATTGGTAATTCTTTGAAGACAAAAAAAAAAAAAAAAAATCTTTTTTTTTGCATTTAAAAACATAGTAATCCACAACCAGGCTTTAGTAATTCTGTGATATTTATCCTACTGCTGCTACAACAGAATTAGAATTGTAATTAGAACTGACCCCTTCTTAATATCTCAATTAAGAATCAATTTCCAAAAGGTATGCAGAAGTTTAAAAATCTGGGCTTCAGATTCCAAACATGGTTGTTTGACAGTGCTAATATAGATTGGAAAAGAACTCTAGGGTCATTTAGTTCAACCATCCACTCATGACAAGTACTGACCACTAAACCATTTCCCTCAGCACTACATATACCCTTTCTTTAAACACTTCCATGGACAGTGACTCCACTACCTCCCTGGGCAGCCTGTTCCAATATATCCTCACTGTTTCTGAGAAGAAATGTTTCCTAATACCCAATTTGAACCTCCCTTGGTGCAGCTTGAGGCCATTGCCTCTCGTCCTATCGCCGTTACCTGGGAGAAGAAGCAGACCCCCACCTCATCACAAATTCCTTCATGTACCAAAGACAAAAAACTTTGGGACTCTAAAGAGGATTTTTTTTTTAATTTTGATGTCTGTCAATGACAGAAAAGACCTAAGGTATTCTTCTAAATTTTATCAAAATTTCTTGATTAAACATATGTGAGTGCATTGTCTGGTTTTAATCAGCTTGAAAACATCACCAGCAATTAACTGGCAAAACAGAATAATGTTGCATAGTCAAGCAAGAGTAATTGTGCTCATTATATTTCCAGGGATGCGACTGATCAAAAACACTGTTTTTCCTAAAGTTCATTTTCAGTATTTAGGTGGAAGCAGGAACAGCCCCTGCCTGTTAAGCATTGTGGTGGGAAAGTGTTGAGAGCCAGAAGGATGAATGAGTACCTCTACAGACATCTCTTTGGAGCTTATCTCTGTGAATTTACATGGAAAGAAGGATATGGTGGGACCTAATGACTAAGACAAATTTCAGGTCACACAAACCATTTTATTTTTGGAAAAGAGTTTTAGGCAAAGATTTTCAGGTTTGGCTTCTCCACTGCTGTATCTTTCTGGGATGGGACAAGCTGGACCACAGTGACCAATTACAACACCCTTCTCAACCAAAGAACACAAAACCCAGTAAATGGTGACTATAAAGGAATTGCCTGCATTGTTTGGGCCTTGCTCTGCATGTGAACAAGGGCTTCACCTTTTCCCCTCTTCCCTGCCTCTCATTTTCATAGTTATCTGCATTGATTGTTTGCTGTGAATATGATACCATTTAATGCCTTAATGTATTTGAACTGGGTCTGCAGCTGCTAGAGCTCAACACTGCAACTATAGCTTGGTTTATCTGCTCAGTACTGGATTTCTTATCCAGTGTAAGCAAGCACCAATTTTCTCCAGGGTTACACAACCCCTTCTCCAGATCAGCAACTTTTCATTTGTGCCTATGCTTCCTTAGCAGTGTCTGTCTTCTGTTTCAGAAATATGTGACAACATGATGCCTCTGCCCACATTTTCAATGGAAAGTCCTGTAGGCTTGAATTATAGCTCTTATCTTACTTACTCTCACTGCTGCATCTTTTTAAGTTCTGTTTCTAAAATATTTTTTCCTGCCTCCGAAAAAGAAAGAGCATTACTTCGATTCAGTGCAAAACTAATTTTGAATTTATAGCAAATCCTTTCATGTTCTGTTTTGTGCAAATATTTTGTATGAGTCATATACGCAAGCATACAAAATACTTTTTAACACTTTGTGAAATACATGGAGGAGACAAAGAAGGGGATACGATGAGGTTGACTGCCAAATTCAAATCTCTGTCTGACCAATAACTGACCAATGTAATTCTGTCGAGGACAAGGGAGTTATGTCAGCTCAGTTTGGAGCAAGAAAGTTCAAGGAGAAGACTCTGAGCCTTTAAACACAGATTCCTTTTTTGAAAAGAGTCAGGAGGTGGCAATTAAACTCAGTTTCATTGGGATGAACGTGCTCTCCCCGTGGCTCAGAGACCACACACGCGCGGGTGATGCTCTGCGGATGAATGTATCCTGCCCTGGCCATGGGCTGGGCAGTTAGAGCCAGAATCTCTCTGAGGATTTGGACAATGCTCTGAGGTGCAGTGCTATGAAATACTGAAAGAGACAGCTCTGTACCATGCAGGCTAACCTGATGAAGCTGCTCCTTTAGGAATATGCGGGAAGTTGACCCAATTTGCACAGACCCTCAGCATTAGCATAGGCCCATTTCAAGCGAGGTCTTTGAACACCAGTTGCCTCCAAATTCCATTACCCCTCTCCCTGCTGGGTTTTGTGCTCTAAGTATCAGGCAGGGGCTGAGGGAAGAAAAGAAGAAGAAAGAAAAAACAGTAAGTTAAATCCTAAGCCCAAATAATTAGACACGTTCTGGTTAGTCCTCTAAACTCTTACCTATTGCTCATTCTCCATTTCAGAGAATATAATCTGATTTTTTTGTTTTTCAGACTTGACACCTAGGTCAGTTAACCTAGAGGTCCGTAATTATGAATGAGACAGAGGGGAAGACAAATGCTGACTTTGGAGGCATTTGTCACAGCACTTTGCCTTTTTTTTGCAGCCTTGTTGGATGTGAAAGCAAATTTCAGAGTTGCCTTTCCTTGCAGATGTTCCAGGAAAACTTCACAGAATCACAGAATCACAGAATTGTAGGGGTTGGAAGGGACCTACAAAGATCATCGAGTCCAACCCCAAAAAACTTCACTTAGAGAGTGAAAGAGATGTGGGATGACTGATATCTGGGAGGTAAACTTCAGGGTAACAATAATATCTCATTCTTTGTCACTAGCAAGAGGTAGCCTTGGGTTTGCTGGATGATTTTAAAGGGAAATTTGCTCATGGAAAAATTGTGCATGGACAGAGGGCTTCAGCTCTATGGAGAGTAGCAGCAGTTTTACTGCTGATATAGAAATGCTGCTTATAGATATGCTGCTTTTGAAAATGGGACTGTGAGGACTGGACAACCAAAAGTTGGCCAGCTAGTTTGATTGATGTACCTTTTTTGCTTCTTTGTGTCCAGAAGCAGTATTAAACCAGATTCCAAGCAGATACAGGGAGAAAGACTATTTCTGGTAAATATCCAGTATATCTCACCATTATTACAGCTTGCTTAGAGCAGGTCCCCACTCTTTGGCATGAACTTTGGTGCAACTCAGCTACTTTATGTACAACATGCACCAAGCGTATCTGTATAGTACCTGAGAAAGGATTAAGGTGTATATAGCTACCTTAAGAAGCAACATTTGCACTGGGACTACAAGCATAGATTTTCATTCTTATGCAATTCTCTTCTTATACTGCTTCTTATGTTGTCCCCACCACTGGAAAAAAAAAAAATTGTTTGTTCTTTTCTTCTTTTCCTTTCACTGGTGTTTGTTGCATTGGTTGGGTTCTTTTGAGAAAGGGAGTTCGTACATTGTGTGATTAAGATACAAAAGAAGATGAGCTTGAAGAATGGCCTCGGAGTAGATGGAAGTGAGTTTTGTGGATGTAATTTCTTACTCAAGGGCTCAGCTTTGCACTTAGACTGGTTTCCAGGTCTCACTTAGGGATTTGAAGATGTGGATGCCTCATCCCTAGAGGCATTTGAGGCCAGGTTGGATGGGGATCTGGGGAACCTGATCTGGCACACGATTTAGTGGTTGGTGACCCTACTCATGGCAGGGGTTGGAACAGGATGGTCTTTGAGGTCCCTTTCAACCCAAACCATTTTATGATTCTATAACGATTCTATGATATTACCTATAAATATGACAACTCCACTGTTCAAAGGAGCAAGATGCATGAAGATAGTCTTTATGGAGTCTTGAATATTTTTCCATGTTTCTCTAGTCTCCTTCTCATAGGGCTTGTTGAACTCTGTCAGCAAAGAACAGACTATGAACTGGGCTTGAAATTCTCTGAGAAGCCACTTGAAGGTCTGGAGGTATGATGCAGTTAAATAGCTGGTGTCATTAAGGAGAAACCTGATTGCATGTCTTACAGCTGGAATTTTCAAATGCTGATGATATCATGCATAGATCTCTCAGAATGCTGCTTGTCCTGCCAAGTGGCATAATCCTACAGGAACTAGATGAGGTCACCATGAGAGGAGATACAACAGAGTCGAAGAGCTGGAAGGAAACAGAAGAGACTATTACTTGGGCACACTGCTATGGAAGAGATTAGCGTCGGGGAAGGCTGAGCTGAACGAATGCCTTCAACAACAAAAAAAAGACACAGCTATAGCTGCATACTCTTTGAAATCTTTTCCTCTGAGCAACAGCATTACCTCTGCCTCACTAAGATTCAGCTTCAATGAGCTCTTCTTTCTTCACAAGGCTGTCCTGATGTGAAGGATGTATCTCTGCGTGCTGGCAAATGGGAAAAGCTGTGTGTTATCTGTGTGCTGCTGGCACTCAAAGCAATGTTGCCTAATAAGTTTATCTTTGGATTTCACAGAGGTGTTAGAAATGGCCAGAGAGGAGCTGATCTTTCACGAAGAAAAGACTTGGAGGTGTAGCTTTACTTACTACATTTTAGCATTTCATCCTGCAATCCTGATGCCTGTTCACCATGAGAAGGCAGACCTGCATGTCCCCAGTATCCAAACAGTTTGATGAAGCTGTTGGTTGGAGTTGAGCTGACTTCACAGAGCTTGCTCAGGAGTGGGAGCTCAGCCAACAGGAGGCAATAAACTGGAACCAGTACAGTGTGGGGTGGGAGGTTCGCTTCATGTTTGCTGGATAGCTGTGGAATGGACTTACATTAACAAGACTCCAGGGGATGAGGAGGAAGGGAGCATATTTTACAGCATCCAGAACTTCTCAGGTGCAACTGCACTACTCCCTAGGAGCAAAGATGTCATGACTGGTGGGTACAAGCAGAGGCTGGCCATTAGAAAACCACAGATACAAAGAGTAGCTCTGTGTAAGTGCAACTTGAATTAAAGTTATCAAGACAGTTGTACATGCAGCCTGCTTTCTTCAGCACTTCAACAGCCATTTTGCACGCAAATTCTGAATGTGGTTTCACAGAGTGGATGAATCACCCACCAGACTTTAGCCATGCTTTCTTGGCTGGAGCTGCAAACCCAGATGGTGTTTAGAATGCAATTTTGCAGATTGTTTGGAAGTGTCACCCTACTCAGGTACTCCTTTCCATGTCTTTATTAATGCTCACAAAATACTGCTTGCTTCAAAACAATTTCCTACCTCAAGAATAGTAGAATTTCACCTAGGTACTTAAGTTACATAGGTACTTAATAGTTCTCATCAACAGACTGTGGGGCTGCTAATAACCACAAGAAATGTGATGGGTGTGAAACATGAGAAAACTCCAGAAACTAAACATTGCGAGGATTCATCTTGTTCAATGGTGATTCATGCACGCAATTCCCATGAGTATTACCAGGAGTTAGGGATATAAATCCTAGCACATCAAGAGGGGCTATAACCCCTAGTGGTTAGGAATTAAAAGCGTTCTGAGGGGCACAGTCTCATCTTAAGACACAGAGTTGCATCGTGCATCTAAATCCCTGTACACCGAGATGTGAATATGTTAGGATCACAGTAATAGCAATGACTATGCAGCTTGTACGGTGCTTTTGAAACTGGATGACACAGAGACATCTTTCCAAATTAGCGATTTAAAGTTGCAGGTGGCTGGTGCTTTCAGTTTTCATCCACCCTGTAAGCCTGGAGATGGTTTCACTAATACAGCACTTCCCAGATGTTTAGACCCCAGGTGTGCAACACTGTTCTTATTGATGAGATTTAGATTCTTTTTTTTTTTTTTTTTTTGATGCTGCTTATGATAGGAGCAAAGATAACTACATCAGGTCATATCTTTCATTATCATACAATCTTTCTTCCTTCCTTGCATTACTGATGCTGAGTTTAATTCTTCACACAATGAATTTGTGGAGACTGCATAAGCATTTGCTTACAAGGCATGCCATTTCCCTGAATCTGGGTAGAAGCTTCTCCTTTCATTCATCTGTAAGCACTGTCTCAGTGTGCACGCTTGTAGCTGCAGTTGTACTTATCCTTTAAATGTTAAACTATACCATAATTTTTATTTTTGCAGCGTTTATCTACATATTAGATTGCTCCATCCTGGGAGGTGCCCAAGGTCAGGATGGATGGGGCAGTCTGATCTGGTAGGGGGCAACCAGCCCATGGCAGGGAGGTTAGAGCTCAGTGATCTGTCAGGTCTCTTCCAACCTAAGCCATACTATGATTCTCTGATTTTAGGATGATTTCTTTGTTCTACTTTTGTAAACCTTTGGGTGTAATCACTGCACCACTAGATAGTGTATTTTGGATACTTACGGTTACTCTTATTCCCATTTGTCCTTCTGTGGTTTACTTCAAGCCATTTTTGAATCGTAGAATGGCTTGGATTGGAAAGGACCTCAAAGATCATCTATTTCCAACCTCCCTGCCATAGGCAGAGTTGCCAGCCACTAAATCAGGCACCAGGTCAGGTTGCCCAGGGCTCCATCATATCTGACCTTGAGCACCTCCAGGGCTAGGGCATCCACAGCTTCTCTGGTTGATCTTTGCTCACATGTCTAATAGAAGATGGCAAGCAACACTTTGTTCGGAGATGATTTATCAGTTTCAGGGGTCATAGCCACTAGATAAGTACCTCTATCAGAACCAGTCCTCCACAAGCATTTTAAGTCAGTCAAGAGGAACAGGCACAATTTCTCTCATTCTCACAACAGCGAACTTCAGGTCTTTTGTGTGGTCTTCTGTGGAGCCAAGATTTGGACTCAGTGATCCTTATGGGTCCCTTCCAAACCAGAATATTCTATGATTCTATAATTCTAACAGCAGATGAATCATATCTTATCAGCATTTGTGTATCCTGTAACTCAAAAAGGAGCCCATAATAACCAGCTCAGTAGATGAATAGCCCTGAATCAGCTCTGAGACTTTGCTGTATTGGGATGGACTGAGGCAAAGATTGAGGTGGAGCTGGAAGCCAGGTGATTCACCAACACGACTACCTCCAGCTTCTTTCCAAGAGGTATTTCCCTCCCCCTGATAAACACAAACTCATTTATAATCATGTCACTTCCCACACTGCAAAACTTTCTCTGAATTTTTAATATAAGCACTCTAAGACACTTCCAGGATTTCCTTCTCAATTCCCATAACTAAGGCAGACTGATATTCAAAGTGCTTCATGGTCATGAGGTCCTCTACACACTTGTATTCAGTTTGCACCTTTAAGGGATTTTGCATTATAAGGGGAATTTGCCCACAGACAAAAATAAAAGAATCCATTTAGGGCAACAGTGTGAATTAAACAAGCAGGTATTTCCCATGATGTACTCTGAAAAATGCAGCAAAATAGACAGTCCCCTTCTGAAAGAACTGCAGGGTGGCAGACCAAAGTGAACTATCCTGAAAGTGGAATAAATCCATCCCTAATCACTACCAAAGTGCTGAGTTTGCAGTAGATATTTCTCTTATCAAAACCTATAGCTGGATTCGCTGATATGGGTAATTTCCCAGGTGTTTACTTGCCAGACAAAGAGGTCATCTGGGGGGGAAACTGTCTCCTGGAAGATGCAGTGCTGTGACCCAACAAGTAAATAAGTGTAGGAAAAGATTTGCCTACACAGCAAAATGTTTCTGTTATTGTGATTCCTGAAAATGCCAAGGAACTGAGTTCATAAGACTCTTCCAGTTGTATAGCTGTATGTCTTGCACGACACCCCTCGTGAGTCATAACATCTCCAACATGTGGCTTTATGAAAATAATCCCAAAATGTATTCAGTGAGAAAAAAAATTCTAAAACTAAACACTATCAATATTCCAGCCTGCTGTCATGCTAACGTATACTACTCATGAAATAAAGCTCCAATTGTAGAGTACTTGGAGTACAACATTTTGCTTTTTGTTCCTATTTCTGAATGAATTCTTCTCCTAGTTATTCCACTTTCATTTTTTACTGCCAAGAAACAGCCCAACCTTGCATTTTCCTCAAACAAGAACTGATTGAACACAAATTTTCTATACCTTCTCTTGAAACATTGTGCCGAGAGAATTCACATTTCCTTTTTTTCAAGTGCTGAAACTTGGCCTTGAGATTCACACGCAGCCACTGCTGGTAGAGAAGCACTGCTGGGTGACATCTGTCATCAGCCACCGCTGAGCTGAAAGGTTCAGTTCCTAACAGCAAGTTGTGCATTAAACAAACAAACAAAAAGCCCTCCAAGAAGGCTAGAAAAGGAGTTTGAAGAGCGAGTACATTTGAGGAAATGCAGTGCATTTTCAGCAGTCCATCAGAAAAAATTTGCATCAAGTATCATGTGAACTGTGCACTGAGCTCTGCAGAGATTAGTTTGCACTGCAATGTAAAAAATGTCAGGCAGCAATTCTGACTGGACTAATTGTTGTCTATTGCACTTGTCCAGACAGGGGATTTTAGGTGGTTCTTTAATCTAAAGAAAAAAAAAAAAGTCTTTTGACCCCTGGAGAAAGACCTATCAAAAAGCTTTGAAAACAGCCAGAGAATTTCTGGAAAACAGGTGAACATTTATAATATTGGAAGTGATGGATTCTAGTGATAAACATCCAAAAAACCCTGAGGAATTCTCCAGCTCTTCAAGTTTTCCAACCACAAATCAATAAGACATTTAAAGATCACAAACTTTACACAGATGTTAAATGAATAAAATGATCTGGTTTGGGACGTGCAGCATGTCAGATCTAAGGACCACCCAGACTGAGAATGCTGACTCCACGAAAGCAAAGGGGTACACATGACTCTGTGACTGCCTCTCAAGTTGAACCTATTTGTCCCAGAACTCTAAAGCCTGGGAAATAGAAAAGGTTATTTAGGTACCAAAGCATCATCTTTGGCTGAATTTAAACCTATTGGGAAGTTCTCTGCAGATGTTATGTTAGGCAAGACATGCTTCAGTGTTTTCTATAGATCCCAGAGGGCCTATTTATGTATCCGTTTCAAACATTTTGCCATCCAGCCCCATGGGATTCAAGACATTTTGCTTCTTAGTTAAGCACGCCAGTTCTACCACACTGTTCCCCACCTCCCCCAATTCACCTGTCTATTTGAACTCCAGAAGATATTGGACAAAGCATCTGGTGGGTCACACATGTCTGTAACAGCAGTCCTGTCCTACGCTGTTCTGCTGAACACGTGAGGGGTTTCACTGTGGAAGCAGGATGTCAGTCCAAGGATGCTGAGAACATGCTCAAACACTGACCCCTGCCTTGCTGCAAAGTCTGTCCCACAAACACTTCTGACAGAAAGAACACAAAAGCATTTCCATCTCTCTAAATGTAAAAAAAAAATGGGGCAGTCTTTGCTTTCCTCTGCTTGAGCCTACTGCATCCCCAAAAGTGAAGTTAAATATCTGCGTAGAAGGCAGCAAAATGCTTTTCATAAAGAAAAGAAAGTAACACCAAGCTGTATTTCAAAAATGGTATTAACCTGTTGTGGGTGAGAGCATAAGTATTGACACGAGTGTGTTGGGTTGAGGTTTAGAACATCATTATTTGCTCTTATTTACCAAATGTCTTACCATATTATCTGCCTTTTCAGATGTGTACTGTTTTTGATTTTTAATTGGTCTTATTTACAAAATGTCTTACTCATTAGACTATCTACTCTTTCAGATGTGTCCCCCTTTTGATTTCACTGTGAAGAGCACCAACATACCAAGTCAACAACGCGACCGATCACACCAGAGCTTCTCAGCATCTTCGTACCTTCAGAAGGGTATCCAGTACCCCTGAATACCATTGTGTGGCTTAGAAAACAGCCCTTTTTCCCCTCCATGTTCTGCCATTCTCCTCATTTGGCATGTAGAGAAATTAAAAAGACAATGACCTTGAGGTGGCTGAGCACAAGATCTCATTGTGGTCAATGACTCTGTGTTCAAGTGGAGGCTGATTATGAGTGGTGTCCCCCAGAGGTCCATTATCTTTATCAAGGACACAGACCATGGGATTGAGTGCACCCTCAGAAAGTTTGCTGATGACACCAAGCTGAGTGGTATAGTTGATAGACTAGAAGGAAGGGATGCAATCCAGATGGACCAGAAGGAAGGGATGCCATCCAGATGGACCTGGATGGGCTTGAGAAGTAGGCCCACATGAACCTAATGAGGTTCAACAGAGTTAAGTGCAAAGTGCTATGCTTGAGTCAGGACAATCTCAGCTGTGTGTACGGATAGCAGCCCTGTCAAGAAGGACTGGGGGTTCTGGTGGATGAGAAACTGAACATATGCCAGCAGTGTGTTTTTGCATCCTGGGCTGTGTCAACAAAGAGGTGGCAGTGGGGCAAGGAGGGGATTGTCCCCCTCTGATCTGCCCTTGTGAGCCCCCATCTGGAGTACTGTGTCTTGAAGGACTAACTTCATCACCTCAAATGGTTTGAAAACTTGCCCTTAAAGCCCCTGAATGTGTGAAGGAAAAGGTAACATTTGTGTGCAATGGGTTGGAGGTTGGATTTATGGTTTCCTTATAAAATGAAATCCAGTTTTTGCTGAATAAAAGCCAGTTGTTTGCACTGACTGCTTAAGAACTCTGTAACATTTAATCTAAAAAATGTCTCCAAATGACAGATTCTGTCCCAGGCCTTCTGGTAATGGGAAATCCAGAGCACAAAGGATGCAGTTTTCTAAAAAGCTCGGTGTATTCTTGAGGAAACTAAACAAGATTACCAAAAATATCTTATCATGAAAAACTGCAGAATTTTTTGTCTAGTCATAATTATAAGCTGTCTTGATCTGATATTTTTTTTTACTATGTTTGTACAGATCTCAGTGCATGAGAGCCACAGTTTCAGATCTCAAGAACCAACGAACAAGAATTAGCAGAATATGAGCATCTTTAACATTACTAAAAATCCTTTCTTGAAATGTGCAAGATAATCCAAGAACAGAAAAAAATTAAAAGTGGCATAAAATATAAATTATCTAACTTTTAAGATGCTTCAAACAATTCTCTTCTACCAGAAGATGGACTTGTTTACAGCTTGCCACAAGCAGGCTGAATTTCAATGCATTTTACTCTGTTATTGTTTCATCTAATAAAAACGTCCTTCGCTCATGACAAACACAATGATGAAAACTGATGGCTTGATATGCAAACTTTGACCCACAGCGATAGCCTACTATGTCACCAGCCGGGGAAAATTCCAAGCGAAAACATTTTTGACAATATGCAATAAAGGAATGGCATTCCAGGGAGGAACTCACACTTGAGGCTGACAACTAGGCGAGAGATTAAAAAGGAGAGAGAGTGAATGTTAATGACCTGGAATGCTCTGGAAGATATGTCTGGTTTAAGTATCAAAAAATCACAAGAAAGAATGCAAATATGATAAAACCCAAATACTTGTAAGACTCTAAATGTTTTTAAAAAAACGAGAAATTAGCTAATATTATGCTTTTCCTGCACTGCATACGATAATTTTAAATACGTCTTTCTCAAATTTAAGAAGGAAAGTATTGGTTGATCTTCAATTTCTGTCATTTATGAATTTTCCTGGAAGGGTGTCTTCTGCCTAGTTATCCTCTCAAGCTAACTCCCTCTCTCCTTGACACCACTGGAGCTTTATCAAATCCCCTTGTCTGAATAGATCGTACATACCCGCTATCCAAACTGCCAGTGCAGGGGCTGCCTCAGATCCTGCCCTCTTCATCACACAAAGCATTACTTGCACATGAGAGTATCTTGGAGCTGATGGCAAAGCAGAAGCTGTAGTGAGGGGAGTTGAACCAGACCAGACAAAGCACCACTTGTACCTTGGAGAGCATGGAGGTCTCCTTAAAATAAAGGACAAATGAAATGAATGGGTCAGGCTGAAGTCCCATCTAGCTCAACATCCCTGTGCTCACTTGCAAAGTGGCAGAAACCTAATAGAAAAAGGAAAGCAAGCACACTGCTGTGTTTCTCTTGGTATGTCTGAAAGTTTTACTTCAGTGGGTCATAGCCCACCATGGTGTTTTGCTCCACAAATTTGCTTTATCCCTTATCAGAAACATGATTTCTTGCACTTACTGAGCCACTTGCCTAGAGAAAGCTACTATTTCTCATGAAAAAACAAAATGATGACAATGTTTTCAAGTTGGGAATCTGAAGGAACCCACTTGACATTCAGCAAAAGGAGCACAAAGATCCCTAGGATGGCACCCGGGGTTCCCATCCAGCAAAACACCAAAGCTTGTGCTCTGGTGTAAGAACAGTCCAGGATGTACATACAGATGCACACAGAATCATAGAATTGCTCAGCTGGGAAAAGACCTTCAAGATCATCAAGTCCAACCACAACCTAACCATACTACCCTGACTCTAACAACCCTCCACTAAATCATGTCCCTGAGCACCACATCCAAAAGGTTTTTAAACAGATCCAGGGATGGTGACTCAATCACCTCCCTGGGGAGCCTATTCCAGTGCTAAACAACCCCTTCTGTAAAAGGTTCCTGATATTCAAACTAACCATGGAGATAAACATTTTCCGGACTCAAACCAGGGCCTAGGCCTACAACCCCACCTTAGTTAAAGAAGATGTCTCAATTAATATTCTAATCTTCCTTTTCTGAAAACCTAGGCCTGCCTGTAATTTAGAGCAGAAGCTGAAGGTGCTTTGTGGAGCTGAAGACTATTAAAACAATTAGAAGTACTGAGACTTGATCCTTCAGAGTTGGCCCCACCAGTTTGCCCAATAGCCGTAGAAGAATTATTAAGCTTTTGACCATAAAGGTGTTTCTCTTTCCTCCCATCCTCCAGCTTCTGCAGTTCCTAAGCACTACCATTTATGGAACTCTCTTTTCTTCCAAGGGAAAAAAGAAAAGAGAAAAATTGTACAAAAAAATAAATCCTGTTTTTGTTCTGGATAAAACTAGGTCAGCATTTCCCATCCTCGCTGTCAGTTTTCTGCAATGTGTTTCATACAAAGCATCATCATTCCAGCGAAAGGTATTTATAAAGTGAGCTTTGACAAAACAATTGTATATTTTTTGCCAGAAAGGCTTTGGCATCTGTCACTGCCAGGAAAGATTTAAGATCTAGGTAGAATTTTCATCTCTCACAATGACTTGGCCTATATTGACTAGATCTAATACATCTGATGTTTTAAAAGCCCGAGTGCAGCAATGAACTATAAATCATAGCTGATTAGAAATTCTCTTTCTCTTGGAAAAAAGTATAAATGTTTTCGGGGTTTATTCTCACTTACCATCTTCACAAATGCCCAGTTCTTTTTATTTAGAGGGAGGAAAATAGTACCGCATGGGAGTGGGAGCATGCCAAAATGAGAACCCCATGGGACAACAAGGATGCCAAGAATACAGACTACTGTGGGCAGGGGTCATGACAGCGGTTTTGCTGAAAGAAATAAGAGCATTTGAACCAGAACTGGTGGGCAAAGATGACTTTTTTTTTAATTTCATCATAATTTGCAGCTAACTGCTAAACTACAACCTCCTTCTTCAGGTGGTTTAGTGTAATTATATACAGAAAATCGAAACGGGAAATTTAAAAATAAAAATATCTGTAATTTTCTTCTCATATTTTTCAGCCTGCACCTCATCAGGAGTAGTTAAGGCTTATCCTGTGCACACAGAACATGAACTGTGGAGCATTTACTTCCTTGTGGTGACAAATAACTAACTAGAAGGGCAATGGTTCCACTTACCTCACTCTTTCCTCTTTGTTAGGAATACGCTGTGTCTGTAGCAGGCTCAGAGGCCCCTACCCCTCAAATGAAAGAGGATCTGCAGGTATAAGATGCAGCTGTGGCCAATGTTTACCATCACTTCTCCGCTTAGATCACCACTTAAAAGACAAATCATAGTCATCTACTGTAGATATGGAAAACAAGCACAAAAGACCTACATCAGGCAGACCAAGAGGCCTGAAGTTCACTAACATGTCTGCATCTCATTGATAAAAGTGGGATGCAGGGCTGGACAGCAATATGGGAAGAGCTGAAAAGCAGAGACATGCATAAGAGAGAGAAGCATAGGAGAACAACAAGAGCAAAAGTTAGAGCTTTCAGCTTCATCAGCTGGATGAAGGCTGAAGTCTGTAGAAGCATTAGTAAAGACATTACATCCCAAAAAGCCTGGCCTGTTCTTTCACTGAGGTTCTTGCTCTTGGAAAGAGTCAGAGGAGGAAACAGGATAAGACATTTGATGGAGAGAGAGAGGAAAGGCAGGAAGAGGTTCAGCATATCCAACAGATCCAGAGACAAGGCAGAAGCCAGGACGTAGCTATAAAGTAGTTAATCACAAAAGCCTCAGCTGAACTGTCCTAAACCAAACATGCCACCAGAAAGCATTCCTGCAGCCTTGTAATAGCTCAGTGTCGCTCACAAAAGCCACAGCATGTCCAGCAGAACAGCAAGGTTAGTCAGTAAATCAATAATGTGTCAAATCCCAAAGTCAATCTGAGTCTGATTCATCTTGAAAACACAACTCCCATGTCTTCAAACAGAGTCAAATTCTTTATAGGAAAAAAGTCTCTGCTTCCCTGGGTGTTGTGAACAAGTAAATAAGTCTAGCAAAATCCAAACACAATTTGGCAGGATATAATACTTGTTGGAGATAATCCTACCTGCTGAAATTTCCTTTTAACCTCAGTGAAGACTCCAGTACATGCTAAGTATAATCAGGACAGATACCAATTCTCTCCCCCTGGAAAGAAGAGAGAAAGGTCTTCAAAATATTAAACTTATATCTAAGAGCGTGGCAGCAAAGGAAAAGTTCTAGAAATAATTACTGTGAGTGACTGCTGTCTGGGTGTTTGGGCTGTGATAGGTGTAACAACAACATAATTCATCCCAGGCTTTGCCAGTGATGGAGAAGTTCCCACTGTTGTGGTTTGTTGGGCTTCTCCTGAAGGTGGGTTGGGGAGGCTCATGGTAGAAGGTAGTAGAGGCAGCTGGTAGAAATGCCCTCTGTACAACTTCTGCCTTGCCACCCAACTTGAAAATGGCTCTCAAACATTATGGGATAGGATTTATTGCTGTGGACATCTACAGATACACTTTACAATTAGATCGCCCTCAGGCTCCATGGAGAAGTTTTCTATAAATGCCCATTAAGTTACACAGAGTATTTATTCAACTTCAATTAAAGCTCAGATCATGCACTAATTGTTAATTTTGTTGCAACAGAGCACGAGTTCCCTGATGATTAAAGGATTGATATTGTTATTATTAATTACCATGTGCAGCATGGAAGGCTCCGGTACGATTTCCCCTGCAGAGGTAGGTGCTGTATACACTCTCCTGAAGAAGCATCCTTGGCCCTCAAAAACTTAGAAATCTAAGCAGACAGTGCAGACAAAAGAACCACCATTATCTGCCTTTTACAGATGGGGAACTGAGGCACTGAGAGATTAGGTGACTTGCCAACATCTGTGGAAGAATGGAGGATTAAACCTTGATCTCCAGAGTCCAAGTCTGGTGTTCAGTCACCGGACCAGCCTTCCCGCTCCCGCGAATGTGTTACTGCTATCAGCTGCTCTGTTTTTTTCTCCCCATTTCTACCTAATCCCTTTTCAAGGTGGCCCTCCAGGGAACGTTACTTATGTGGGTCAAGACTTGATGCAGCCATGCCAATGAGGGACATGCTGCGTCTTCCTGCGGGCACCAGTGGCTCGTCTGGCAGTGCTGCTGCTGGGTGGCATCGCAGGAGCAAGGGCTTACAAAGTCATTTCTAGCTTTGAGGCAGGAAATCTATCACAAAACAGCCAGACAGCAGGGAAAGTGGACAGTGTTCACAACGCCTTGCACTGCATCTGCAGTTCCTGTTCCAGTGAGGCCAAAAGGGTGTGCTCATGTGGGGAGAAGGCTTCTAAGATGGGGTTGCAAGATAAGAAGGAAAATGTTGAAAGTGGATCCCTTGGGCACTATTGGTACTTATTTCTTGCGCTGCAATACCACCTGCAGGCCCAGCACAGGGCTGGGCGTTGCAGAGGAAAAGCTGCCCTGCAGGCTGATGGGCAGCCCCAGCCCTCATGGAAGCCCTCTGATTGCTACTAAAGGCTTGGGTGCTGCCCTGCCTAAGCTGTGCCACGGCTGCTCCCCACACCAACACCTCCAGTGAACTGACCAAACAAAGCCGCTCAACCCAACCCCGCTGTGGACTGTGTGGCAGATGATCCCCAAGATGGCGTTCGGTGTGGAAAGCCGTTGGCCCTCCCCACAAACCACGCGACGAGGCTCCTTCCATTGCTGTGTGGGGAAGGCCAACCCTTTGTCCTCCAGCAGCTAGCCAGCCCCGCTCCCCCAGCCCCACGCCACGGCCCGGCCCTCGCCTCAACGCCTGTCACCCTGATTGCGGTGGGTGGGAGATCACAGGCGAGCGGCGGTATCTGCTCCGCAGACATCAGACAGCGTCGGAGCAAGGGTAATCCATTTATTTTTAGAGAAGTTTTCCACTTGGAGATCATACACACTGCAGATCACAGAAACACATGCAAGCATGAAATTTAATTTTTAAGAATTCTTTTCCCGGGGCTTCCATGTAAAGCGGCGGTGAATGGGAAAAACTATAATCATGACAAGACAATTACAGGGGAGTTTTTTGCTAAGCATGGAAGTTTGAAAAAAGTGTTAAGGGAAAGAGGGAGGAAGGGAAAAAAAAAAAAAAAAACCCTATAAAAGTCATTTTTGTCCAGTCTTGTTCCACCGAAGCAGAATTAGGCATCACGTCACGTAAGTAACTTTAAAAATAATAATCGGCTTTAAAGTACCCAAGGAAAAAAAACAACCCTATGTTTGAGTTTGAACTACTTTTCCTGGTTTGGCTCTTTTAGTGCCACAGTGCATATGCAAATGAGAAAACTGTCTGCGACCTCCGAAATGCTGCAGAACACATGCACTCATGCTTTTAGTATGAAAGGACTGGGAGACATACATTAGGATTTGCGGGATTATGGTGAGAAAGCAGGAGTGATAACTTTGATGTTCTTTAAAAAAAAAAAAAAATGGTGAAAAGACAGAAAACTGCAAGTGGTTTTTCTCTTCTTGGCAAAGACCCCCAGGAAAGAGCTAGCATGGAAAATGAATCCCCTCTCATCTTGAAGAGAGGCAATTTCTCCCATTCGAGCCTAAGTTCAGTGCTGCGACGGTGCAGGGAGCTCAGACGCCGTGTGTCTGAGCTGTGTTCTGCCTGTGGATAAGCAGAGGGGCTGGTTCCTACAACAGGCAGCCACTAAAACTTGTTGGGTAGCAAATATTCCCCGCAAAAATAAATACTTACTGTACATCCCAAAATGTAAGCGAGAACTGACTATAAATCTGCATGAGCAATGTGTGATCGCTACTTCGATAGTCACATATGTGTGAATTTTAACTGTGGGGATGGATTATAACTTATTTCTTATTAAAGCCAGTCCGTTCTTAGGTTTCTTCTGATATAGCAACAACTGCTTGGCCTGATTCATAACTGCAGCGTCCCAGCAGCTTTAAGTAAGAAGTAGGCGTTGGAACCAGCTGATCTTTGAGGTCCCTTCCAACCCAAGCCATTCTGTGATTCTATGAATTTATTAATGTGAATCTATGAAATAGAGATCCTGGTGAAAAACAGTCCTCCAATACACAGCAGAGGGAATAAAGATAGTAAAAATTGCTCTGAAATTCTGTTCTTACAGAAGGGGTGGGGGCTTTACCACAGATCCCTTGGGAATAAAATGACATAAAGCAGAAAGGCTTTACCTTGTTTTTGCAGCACCGCAGCATCCCTTTGGGTCTCCCATCCCTGCATCAGGCTGTGCTCTGCCACGGTCACGGGTGGGAACGCCACGCTCAGCTCTCCTGGCTCTAGAGACAATGCAGCAAAATGATTTGTCAAATTGTCAAAACTTACAGACATGGTAGAGGAGCAGAGCGGGGAAATTTGGATGGACTGAGCCTTCACCCTGTCCTAATCTCACCACTGGAGGCTGTAAACATGATGGGTAAAGTGACAGTCTGGCTACAAATCTGTCTGGCAGCTTCATTAGACATCTTTCGCCTGACTGATTAAACTGCATTTAAGAACCACTTTCATTTTTTCAAGTCTTTTGTTTAAATTAAAAGGTCATGTTTTCAAGCGAGTGATCCGCTGCCCTCTCCAGTCTCCTGCCACAATACAGTTACATTAGTACCAGTGTTGCACAAAGCGGGGTAAATCAGAGCCACAGACACCAACAAATGTCGCAGCCAGCGGAGGTTGCAGAAAGGGGTTTTTGTCTGTTCGTTATATGCCACAGCAGGGATACAAGCTTGAAAAGTCCCCCAGCCTCAGGCTTGGACTGTTTGTGCTGTGTGCTGGGGAACTCACAAAGAGGACTTGCTACTTTTGCAAATGTACCAAAGCAGTCGGGATCGCGCAGCGCGTCTCATTGCGCCTCGTTTTCACTCATGCTTCGCTCCTTGGGATTTTTGGTGGTTAGACAAAAAAATAAAATAATAACCAAAAAACCCTGGGGCCTGGGGCCCAATGCTGCCAAGTGCTGAGTGCCATCTGTTCCCACTGGCACGGAACTGGTAGGATGTGGTCCCGGTGCACACAAGTGCCATCGTTGCGGGGAGGATGTCCTGGCTGCATTTCAGGCTTGGGCATGCTCTGGTTCTAACTAACCAAGCAGCACACAGGTGAGATGCAGAAATCAAAGGAGCTGAGCAAAAGGACTAAGAAGCAAACGCTGCCTTGGAGGGGCCCCAGCTTCCTGCTGGCATGAAAGAGGCGGCTCAGTGCCTGGCATGGGAGCCCACTCCACACCAAGGCAGTATAATGGTGGACTCAATTTTTACCAGGTAAGTATAATATGGGCACAATGTATTGCTGCTATAGGTGACCAAACTCAACCCATCATACTTGTGTGCCCTCTTCCATACCCTAGATGTCAACTCTGCTAACCAAGAGCATTATAAATGTGACTTAGTAAAGTGAACTGTAGCCTGGATTTGAATATTCGTTGTGTCCTACAGCAGACACGCTTCCTTCTAAGTTATTTTTTATAAACCTCCTTAAATCTGAACTTTAATTATGAAGTTGCACACAGAAATGTACTTTTCAGTAGGTTTAATGGATAAATACTTCCCTTCTTATTCAGACACAATTACAGTTGGACTAGATGATCTTAGAGGTCTTTTCCAACCGTAATGATTCTATGAAATCCTTGATAGTCACTGAGGTTTCCAAAACCTCATCAGAACCTCCAAAAAATAGTGCTTCTTTTTAATTGCAATGAGGTTCAATCTCTTACAGCCATGGATACATACCAACACTGTAAGCACAACTGAACACCTGCTGCATTTTTCACTCATTAAAAAAGTAAAATGCTGACTACACGTAATGCCTGCATTATTGTTCTAAATTGAAGATGGCTTTTCTGACCCATAGGCATGGAAGCTTCTGAAACCCTATGTTGTAACCTTTGCTTTAGGACAACTTTTCTCTAATTGATGTGCCCAAGATTCCCATGCAGGTATTGACAGCAGAAAAGACTCTTAAGCATTTAAAAGTAAATCCTTGACGTTTATATCCCTTACAGTAAGTCCAATTATCCCCACTGTGTTCCGTTCCCCAGTTAGAAATCTGATGCAAAGAAGAAAATCCAGAACACACAGAACACACAGTTACATTTTCCCAGTTGTGGACTGCTGTAGATAAGAGCAATGAATACAATTCAGCAACAAGCAAGAATATTTTGGAAATGAACGGGGCTAGAGCAGTGTATAAGGCTTTTTTGAATAGGCCTGGTTCTGTAAAGCCAGAAAATTTATAAAAATGAAATGAAACATTTTTTCCTTCTCAATACCTAAGAGGAAGGCTTTGGCTGACCCTTTCCTTTCTTCACACAGGCCACATGCTTTTCCACAACTATCCAACTATGAATAGGCACAACCATTCCAGTAAGCCGACGGTTTGTGCTGCCAACAATTATATCAGCGACCCAGGACCTTACGTGTCATTTAATAGCTACATTCATAGAGGGGGAAATGAAAAGAACAACCACAATAAGATGCAGTTAATTATGGATATGTTTAGAAACAGTTTAATGAATAATAAACATCATTTTATTTCCTGTGCCTCTGACACAGTGGCAAATAATTAAGAATCAAAAGAATTTAAAGTATTAGGTAACGATCAGAAAACTTGTGTGAGATTTTTTGTCCGCTCGAGTTTAATTGGTTCATTGTTCCCATGAACCATAAACCATGGGGTTGATAGCGGTGCTAAAGTTTACTTCTATAAAGGAAGATTAACATATTCGGGAACTTTACCCTAATCCTTGTTTTGCGTTAACTCAAGCAGATTGGATTAGTAATTCTTACCTACCACCCACCAGAAGAAAACGGGCTTCTTTTCTCAGACAACTGGCTGTATTGTACCTTCATGTGCATTATCTGCACTGAAAGCATTCTGCGGAAAGAAATAATGTGAAGTGAAAGGGAAAAGGGTTTTACACTGTGATGGCAAGAAACAACTGCTGACATGGCAGAGTCTGGATCCTAATGAAGGGCTAGACTTGTTTCTTCCCAGTTCATGTGCTGCTACTTCAGGCAAAATGAGAATTAAACTTCCAAACTTCTCATGCAGGAAAATCACTAAAACAAAGGAAAGTTGATTCTTTCATGGAGAGCTGTGGGGTGTATTGGCAGGAGCCCAAGGAAGGAGCAGAGCTTTCCCCTTGAGTTCATAGCCCAGACCATCGTGCTCCCTCTTTACATGCAGAAGCTATACCTTTGCAGAGCAAGATCCCTGCAAGAAAGAAATGCCAGCATTGACACGAGGGCCTGATACCATATAGGTTTCTCTGAAACTTACTTATTTGCAAATATTGTCCAGATGGGGAAAATGCCCTTCACCCATACATGGACACACTTGGCCAGATCTTTTCTAGTGTTTGTCAACATTTAATGTCAGGAAACTTGATTTATTTATTTTTTCTCTGAATAAGCAGAATCAAATTATTTTCCACAGTATGTATGAGCAATGCCCCAGAGGAACATAGCAGCTCCATGGATCATAGATAGAGAACCAAACCATGCAGAGCCATGGAAGAGCCTGGTACACTTGATGGTTTCTGTCCAACCTCCATTCAAGCAGAGAACTGTGAAACATCCACCAAGTGTGGCAGAAGCTCATAGAAGCAAATGCCAAGGTACCAAAAGGCAGCTCTTAAATGTCTTGTTCTGGTTATCTCTGCACCTCAACAGAGTCTTCTCCCAGTGATAAAATTAGTTGCTCTTTGGTTTCTATTTTATAAAATTAAGGAATGATTGTAAATCAGGAAAGCTTTAAAAATATTCAGTTGCCAGAACTACAGGAGCTAAAAAGCTAGCAAACATATGTGCCCTAACGGTTGTAAAATTAATATAAATACAGTGACAGCCAGACAGGTGTTGGATGCCCTGTCACTGCAGACACCCAAGGTCAGGCTGGACAGGGCTCTGAGCAGCTGATGGAGCTGTGGATGCCCCTGTTCATTGCAGGGGGGTTGGATCAGATGACCTTGAAGGATTCCTTCCAACTCAAACTATTCTATAATTCTGTGATTTCATGGGTGAAGAGCAATGCTACCTGCTAGCTGGATGACAGAAACCAGTGATATGGAGACCAAAGAACTCTCGATTCTGTACAGAGTCAAGAAACTCCTTTTGAGTTATTTTCCTGCCCTAAAGGTGGGGGTATGTGCCCATCTCTGCCACATCTCCTGTGAGCCACAAACCCTGGTGTACCTGCATTCACTAGCCCAGCAGCCCTCTGCACATTCCCCCACCATCAACCTCCATCTGAATAAGAAAAATACGAATCTCAAGCGTGCAGTACTTGTAGTGCATCCCACAGAAGGGCCCTGACTTTGCATAGATCCCCTCAATACAACTTTAAAGCCTGTTAGCTTCCTGCTGGAGGTACTTTTTGGTATCTAGGGAACAAGATAACCTTAGAGTGCCCCAAGGGTCCTCCAGAACCAAGACTGTGTGTTTTCTCAGAGGGAGTTTCAGGGTTTCCAGAAACAAGTGACCGGCCATTGAGCTTTGCATTGCTGTCACTCAATACCTCTTTCCTCCTGGGAAAACAGTTGATTCTGCCATATCAATAAAAGGAAAATGAGAAGTGGATCAATAAATTACTCAGACACTTTTGTGTTATCCGTTACAAGAGCTGCCAGTACGAATTTTCCACCTTCTCCCTTTTTCATGATTTTACACCAAGCTGTGCAAAACACGCTGCGTATCATTTACTGTTTGAGATTTTATTAAGAAAAAATAAATAAATAGAAACTCCAAGTACTAATTTCAAACTGTTGTGGTGAACTCTCCCTTTTTTTTTTTATTGCATAATAGAGTCTTTTGTCCTCAGTTTTCCATCTGTTTGCTAAGCATTTTTCACTTGAAGACTCAATTAGGACAAAAAAACCCCACACAATCATTCAATTCAAAAATTAATTTGGAGATCAAGGGACTGACTTAGGCCTATACCAGTGACTAAAAGCGATTCAGGCTTTGTCACATGATCCAAGGGAACTGAGCAACAACAGTTTAGCTGCTTTAATCCTCCTTAATTTGAGTGCAAAGAAATTCACATGTGCTACTAAGAACATTTTGCGAGTACACTCTGTCCATTTTTCTGGGTCCCCATGTCCAAAGACTTTGTTTCATTGAAGGCTCATGACATCCTTCATTAAGAACCCTCGTGCAGACAAATGAAATGCACACTATTTTGCAGAGATAGGGAGAGACCTACCCTGAGCATATCCTGCTGAGGAAGAGGTGCTTTCCACTAACACATCTCGCAAGCAGGAGTGATAGCAGCAGCAGCACCATGAGGGATGTGGCAGAGAATTAGGCCCTACTGTTCCAGGCATGTTGCAAAAGAGAGAGGCCATCAATGACCCAAAGAGAATATTTAAAGAAATAATACAGCTATGCCACAGGAGACCTCAGCAAATACAGTTTTGTGCGTGCTTTGCACAGAATATAGGCTTACTAGCAAAAAAGCTACCCCCACCAGCTCTCACTACCTATCATGAGTGTGTTGGGACTATGCAATAGGGTATCGGTCCACCTGAAGCTGTGCTTGTGTCAATGGGGACAGCCAAGCAAATTTTCATTACATGAAGGAAAACTTGCAAAAATCCCATCCAGTACACACATACGTGCACACATATTCTTTACCTCTCTAATTATGTGTGAGTTTGCTGGTTTTGGAAGAACTTAATTAAAGTTGGAAGTGAAAGTTCCAAGAAAAATACACGTAAACCATTACAGCAAACGTGCAGTAATTGTTCTGGGTTTGCTCTGCCTCTCTTCCTTGGCTGGTCTCACAGTGAGACAACATGATCTAAGAGATCAAAAAGCTGAAACCAACGGTGCTTGTTTTTCATCCTCTCTCTGACAAAGCAAATGGCAGTGAAGTGGTCTTGAACAGCTTGATTTAAGCAAGGAGCCATGCCCGTGGCCACATACAGCAGCTCCCCTAGTTCAGTAGCTGGGTGTCCAGTTCAGTAGCTGGGTGTCCAGTTCACATAAACACCATCCCTACAGGAAACCTCCCTTCCTAGGAGCATGGATGCAGCAGCAACATTGTGTACAGACTTTGCTTACAAGAGAAGCCCAACGTGAAGATATAACATAATTTCTCCCATTCCCTTTCACTTCCTGGATGTATGGTGAGGTGTCCATAGGAGTTCTGTACAGTAGGTGGAAGCTGCTCTGGAAAGGACAAAACCATCACCTTCCTGCTGAAAGATGTGCCAGGGCAAGTGTATGAAACTGGGTGGAGGAAGCTAAAGAAAAAAAGTGGGCAGCAGCCATGGGCAGGGTGGTATGCAATAGCTCTCTATTGCAGGGCACAGATTGTTTTCTTAACCCTGCCCTGCTGGAACTTGGACTCATCAAGTCCTTGCTCCTAAGTCTGTACCTTGTCTGGCTCTGCAGACACCCATTTTCCATGAAAAGTGCAGGTGGAGTCCCACCTCCAGATGACTCTCATTCAGCACTGTATGCAGATTCAGCTGGGATTTCATAGAATCAGAATCATTAAGGTTGGAAACACCACTAAGATCATCAACCCATCACCACTGTGCCACTAAGCCAGGTCTCAGTGCCACATCTACCCTTTTATTGAACACCTCCCTGGGCCATCGGGCCATGTTCCAGTGCCTGACCACTCTTTTGGAGAAGAAATTTTTCCTAATGTCCAACCTGAGCCTCCCCTGGCACAACTTAAAGATATTACTGCAACTTAGCCATAACTGAAAGCCATTTAGCACATAGAAGTCTCGAGGGGCTCTTTGTCCCCACCTTTGCCTTAATTCACAGCTACATGAAGGTATGTGATTAGCTGACACGTTGGGAAGAAGCATCCAAGCCACACCAATTGTGGGAATCTGTTCATTTAGATTACAGACCTCCAAAATGCTGGAAGGTCGATTACAAAAACAACCAAACAAAAGCGACAATGACAAACCCCGCGGCTCCGTTAAAGGAAGAAGCTGTACAGAAAGGTCCGTGTGGGAGAACCAACCAATTCAGCATCAAAGAGAGAAGCAATAACAAGCAAGGCTTGCCCTCCCCTTCCCCGCACGGAGTGTTTTATCTCGTCAGAGTGGTGGTGCTGGCAAGGGGCCAGGGATCTCGTCGATAGATCCAAGCGGCGCTGATGAAGAAACGCAACCAAAGTAATTAATGATGGGGGAGGACTGGCTCCCGGTGCTCGCGGCGGAGCTGGGATCTGACTCATTCTTTGCAACAGTTAACCCCAGAAAGAGTCAATTAGAGCAGGACTTCCCAACCTTTTGCAACAGACGCTCTCACTTTCAATTAAAATGGCTCTCTAGGAACCCTGAGCAGCAAGTTTTAGTCAGCAGGCTGCACAGAGCATCAGGCTTCCTGTGCCTTTGTAGTTTCTGAGTTTCTCTGACATGCCAGTTTTTAATTTGCAAAAATATTGTCTGGATTTCGCCCAGGATTTCAGATGGTTTTCAGCACTCTCTGCACTCTCTTCAATATTCTGGACAAGATTCAGATTAGCAATAGTCCAATATTAGTAACGGCACTTGCTCTGATTTTCTGGGCAGCACTTGATTCTCCCCATATTTGGGTCAATACTGTTCATGTTTGCCAGTGTTGGGTGAGTATTCTGCAGCATTGTATGGCTGTATTTGCTCCGTTCTCTGTTCCAAAGGGCTACAGGTTTGTCCGTGATCAAATTATAATAGAGGGTGGGTTTTCCAGCTATGAAGCTGATATCAGCCTCCTGTCACCTTGGTTGTTTGATACTCAGTAGTGCTTCTATTCTCCCTCAATAAAGAGTAAAAGCACAAGCTAACAAATCTAGGTTGAAAAGCAGAGATGATTTAACTTTGTTCTCTCATACACCCTATATGACAAAATAATAATACATGAGAGAATTGCAAAGGAACCTGAATCTTTTTACTTTTTCAGTTTGTTTGTTGGGGAAAGTCTTACTGAGCAAATCTGAATCCCTCCCAGCAAGTCCTAAAGACCCACAGGTTCTGACTCTGTTAGTCCTACTGGTTCTGCCAATGGACAAAAAGGGATTTAGACTTTGTGTTCCATTACCTTCCCCTTGAGCTTCCAGTGTCCACTTCCTCTGCAGGGCTCCTCTTAGGTCAAGGCTCTGCTGTACGGGCAATCCACAGAATTCACCTTGAGATGATCCTGAAATCAAGATCAGGTTAAAAGAAAGATTGGTTTACTGCACATTGTGACTTCACTTCTGTTCTCCAAGCTCCTACTGCCACTCATGACGGCAGTACTCCCTTTGTAGTGGAGAGGTAAGATCTTAAGCTTTATCCTAAAAACTCGAATTGCTGAATATGTACCCTGTTGCTGGAGACTGTCACAGATACATTCTCCTTCCCCACAGCCTGTTTTCAACACACAAAACCAAGGTTTATTTCCATGACATTCATCTACATGAGGTGATCTTCATCTCAATTGGAGATGACATTTTCTAGCCCAGGAGGTAGAGCCTTTGCTTTATGCTGTTAAAAGTAGCAAGTTCAAACCCTGGAGAGAAGGTCACTTTTTTTTTTCTTTCTTTCTTTTTTTTTTTTTTTTCAATAAACTCATCATATTCTTTATCTCCTTGTTAAATATCATTATCATCCAATATGTTTTGCACGGAATGAAAATATTTCAACAATGCTTTTGCCTGAAGATGTGAAATAATATACCATTTTACGAGTAATTTTCATGAAATTTTGCATGCATTCAAATCCTGTGAGGTGGGGAACACACTTTGTTTGAACTTTATAGCCTTCTCATTCAGTTTTCATTAATAATTTTTCCCTTAATTCTCAATAGGTTTATCTTGAATTGAGGGAACAATATCAGAGCCCTCCTGTAGCTTGTTTAATATCTGTAAATTTCCATGGCTGATAAGCGTCAACTGTGCACATGATAGAGGAGTAAAATAGTGAATGTGGGAGAGAAGAAAAAAAAAAAAGCAAATTAAAGGAGAGACTGCAATGAGGTGATGGTCACAGCAAAAAGTTTGGCTTCATCAGGTAAAGCTACTAGCAGAGGAACAGTGATTGCATGTCCTCTAAACAAAAACCAAAGTTTTAAACATGTTTGTCTAAAAAAATATGTTTTTTGATGGGCAGAAAACACTTGTTAGTGGAGTTTTTCTGAGCTGTGCTTATCTGCACTCCCTTCTTGCGAGAAGCACTGGCAAGAATACTCATGTTTTCGGGCCCAGCAAACGAGTTTCTACCAAACTTTTCACTTTCCTAAACCAGAACTCTGGCCCATATTCAGCCCCTCTCCTCTAGACAGCCACCTTCCAAACTAAATCCAAGACACTTGCCCTTTTCAATTCCTACCACATGGTCCACGACTACTTGCAAAATCAGCGCACTCCCTCTCTGAGCTAAGCATAGTAGAGTCATAGAATCATAGAATCATTAAGGTTGAAAAAGACCACTAACGTCATCTAATCCATCCATCTTCCTCATCTCCCTGAGACAGAAATCCAGTTCCTATTATGCTCCTGCCTCTTTTTTAAATGCTTAGCTGTACAACGCAACCTGTTCCCATGAACACTCTCAGTTTGCACCATCCTTTGTTGCAACCATCACACACAAGAAAAAGCACGCTGAGAAAGAAGACAATATGTTGTGTTTTCAGCAAGGCAAAAGTTCCCCGTGGAACATCCACATAGAATTACAGAATGGCTTGTGGTGGAAGGGACCTCAAAGATCATCCAGTTCCAACCCTGCTGCCATGGGCAGGGTTGCCAACCACTAAAACAAGCACCAGACCAGGCTGCCCAGGCCCCCATCCAACCTGGCCTTGAACACCTCCAGGGATGGGAGACCACAGTCCTTGTTGCACTTAAATCATTGCTCCAGAGAGGACTGTGGCATTCATAGAGAAATGCAGGCTGATGCTGGCAGGAGATGTAATTCTGATCCTACAAATCATCCTATCTAGACAGGACTGGAGACTGACACTGAACACCGGAAAGACAGGACCTGAAGGAGGAAATGAATTTCCATGGAGCCA
>JAOWBP010002559.1:50021882-50035003 GCA_028571105.1 Tragopan temminckii | reverse complement strand
TCTAGACAGGACTGGAGACTGACACTGAACACCGGAAAGACAGGACCTGAAGGAGGAAATGAATTTCCATGGAGCCATGGGATGAATCATGGTGTCGGCCACCAGGATTTATCAACAAGCAAATTCTTTTCCAATCCTGTAAATACTCAAGGCTCTGGCACCCGCAGACCTCATATCTCTAATTAAAAATGGCCATGAATACTTCAATAAACGACGCAATCCATCATGCTCAGGACACAATAAAGGGACAGAGAGTGGAAAAGAAGCTTTGCCCCTGTCCTGTGTGCCATACTGTATGTGTCTCACCGCAGGGAAGCATGTGCTAATTTCTTACCTCTCTGCTGACTGCACTGTCCTTTTGCATAGTTGCTGCTAAACTGCATGAAAGGTATTTCTAATCTCGTGACGGTGACTGAAAAGGGTTGAAGGACACAAATTAAGTCTCATAGCAATAGAGCAGCCCAAGAATGGAAGGTCAGCCAGTTGACTCTTCCCAGAATCCCCTGAACAATGCAATTATTCATGAAGGAAATTTCAAATTATTTTCATTAGACTTCTGTTTTACCAATCTAACCAAAGTGATTAATTAGGGATTAAAATATTTACTCTGCACATGCTGCCTTGGCACGGCACTAGAATATTTAAGCATTGTGCTAAAAGGGTCAGCTGTCTCCAGTACTGTTTGGAATTCATTCTCTATTTTCTGTGTAAAAGGGCATTGACACTCATGTCTATACTACACTTAGGATCCCATCAGGGACAAAGAGAGAGGGAAATGTGTCTCCCTTGCTGCCCTTGTAGCTGCCCCAAGCTCCCCAACTTCCTTAGTATGGCTACTTGGGCTGAGAAGCAGACAGCAGCAGCCTCAGCAACTGCAGCAATGCCCTGCAGCAGTTTCACGGTTGAACACCTATTCCACGGTGCCAGAAAGGAGGGAGAGGCTCGTGAGAACCTGGAGGGACCAGCCAGAAAAGTCAGCATTGGGCAGGAGGACCAAAGAGTTGGACTCAGATTTTAGACTAGTTACAGATGTCCTGCATGACCCTGGCCAGTTTCTTACTCTACGATGTGTACTGATTTATTCGATTTAATTCAGAGCTTTGCAGCTACAGGACAAGCATTTGTTATGTTTGGTAAAGAAGAGTGGTGCTTTGACCGTGGCCTGCCAGGGAGCTTAGTGCTCCCCTGGTGAGGTTATAGAATCATTGAACATCCCAAGTTGGAAGAGACTTAGAAGGATCATCAAGTCCAACTCCTGGCTCTACACAGGACCACACAAAAATCAGACCAGGTTTTCAGAATGTAGCCCGAGGGAAGGTGACACTGCACTACTCTAGTACAGACATCTCGCAAATATTTGTCCTCACCTGGAGTTTGGATTAGCATTAGAAACATTTAACATACAACTAGGAGCTAGTGAATATCACAGTGGAAGCTCACAATAGATTTAGGAACCCAGGAAACACAGACTTTGCCAAAATAGCAAATGCTTTCACTGGATGTGAAGCTTAGAGATTGGATCACTTTGTCTAACTGAATCCAAAATAATGGAGTATGCAATAAGGAAAGACTCCAGAAAGGGTGAACACGAGATACCGTGCAGTTAATGGTCCATCAGACCATGTCTGCACAGCGCTGAGGACTGGAGGGGCTTTTCTGGCATGGCCATCCAACACCTCCCCAGCCAGCACGTGTCTCTGTAGGATAGTTAAAATGCACGATACCTCAGAGCTGGCGAGTGCTGCCACTGCAACCTCACCAAGATGAAAAAGATGTATAACAGGATTTGCATTCCTTTCCAGACTGACTGCTGCAAGCAAACATTTCAGCACTTATTTGTTACCAATATTATTAGAAGTCCCAACCCATTTCCTGGCTGGGGCATGTTTCCTCGAGGGGACTGAAGTCACCTGTCACTTTCTTTCTCATGTTACTTAATCGTTTTAGTCCAAGCAGTAAGCTGCCAATCATATTTAATATTTAGTCACCTTGAATGCATTGCTACTGATTAAATAGACTGCTATTTCAGTAAACAACTGATGAGAGAATACTTACAGCTTCATTATAATTATTCCAGCAGATATTAGAGCATTATTCATATGTAACTCCAAAGAATATTTAGGTCTTCTCCTATTTATTTCACAAACAACATATTAATTGCTACCATATTAGCAGAGCTATCAGTGCTAATTGGATAATACCACTTCGAAGATTTTTCCTATAGCAACCTCTATTGCTTGCATGTTTTTAATGCATCTCTGGTATTTAGGATCTCTGTTGATTTCCCACAAAGAAATGTACTCTTACGAGTTTATCAGCTCTACACCTATACACGCTTCTTGGTTGGGTTTGCTTGTAATACAGTGAAAACAAGCAGCCCCTACAAGAAGAAGAATCATTGAGTCATAGAAACAGAATGGCTTGGGTTGGAAGAGACCTCAAAGATCATCTAGTTCCAACTCCCCTGCCATGGGCTGGGTTGCCAACCACTAAATCAGGCACCAGGTCAGGTTGCTCAGGGAAAGAAGAGGATGGTAGAGCCATGTCTGTACCACGATTCATGGCAGAGGCTTGAAGAATTCAGGACTGTTGAGATATTCCATGGCCTTATCCATGATACATCTCCTACCCTGAGAAAAACATATTCTCAAGGACTTGAAGGCTCCTTTTAAAACGACCTTGAAAAGATCATTAAGAAAACCAAACTCGTTGTTAGTAGACTTAAACTTTGGTTTTACTTCTGGAAGCGATAAAAAAAAAAAAATGCTGCAGAAGCAGATTGGAGCTGGGCAGCAAGTTTGGGTAAATCACGTGTTTCATAAAGGTCTTTGCACACTACCGGTAAATTTATTGAGTGGGGTTTTTTTTCCAGAATAGGAAAGGGGAAGAAGAAATTGCAGAAAAGTAAAGATGTTCTGTGTCACCATCAGCTATGCAGGATCTTCAGGCCTTGCTTCTAGAAGGAAGGTTTTGTTTAGAAACTCAGCAAGGGCCATTTTTTCAAAGGAACAGATAATACATGTGTTTGTTTCGCTTCAGTGAGAGAAAATGAGAAATTGCTGCTTCAGGTTGACCCAAACATTTCTCCTTGTTTCTTCCCACCCACTCACCTCCTCTCCTTCCTCCCTCAGTTTTTCAGTTTGACCACTGAACTGAAAAATTAATTATTCTTACAGCTCTATTAAAGAACGACTTATGCCAGGCTGCTTACAGACAGTCTAGCCGATGTATAATAAGTATCTTTATTTCTTACTTATTTTTCCCTTTCTTTTAACATCTATCCCTTCCTTTGTTATTGTTAAACAACAAAATCCTTTCAAAGCACTGGAGTGCACATAGGGTGCCATGGGTTGTATATTAAGCAAACATGTACTAAAATAAAATGTGAGCCTTAGAATCACCAGTAATAGCGATGATGAAGTTGAACTGGAATGGTAAAATTGTCTCTTCACAGTCAGAATTTTGTGTTACACACAGAATCCTCAGGCACATGTGGCCAATGCTGTGCACAGTGATGATTTTCTACCCAGGAAAACAACCAAAATGCAAAAACCCAACCTTCACGCACCTGGTGAAGAGGAGCGGCACAGAAGCAAAGCATGAGCAGTGTTTATATTGCCCTCTGTTTCTTCTGCTGCTTTGCATTTGTGCCTCCACGTTCCAGGAGGCTCCAGAGATCCAGGATCACCTCTGCAGGCAGCAGCAGCCCAACTTTGTGCACAAAGTGATGCAGTTCCGGACTTTGGGCTGTTTTCATTTCCAAGAAATAGCAAAATCTGAGCAATGGGAACACAAAAAAGAAGGTTTCATAGGAGAAATTTCAAGCACAAGCAACAGCGTGGTGGGAAAATACAGATGTTGCATGAAAGCAGGATAGGGTCCAGATAAGATCCAGCAGCTGAGATAAAAGCAATGGCTTCTTCCCTTTGTAGCTCCATCAGATCTTACTGAGTCCTCAGGAATATTTGCTAACCTTGCTTTCATCTTGTGTAAATCATTCAGGTGGGTTGGAAACACCTGTCTTGAAGAAACAGAATACGGCAATCAACAGAATTAGTATTAGCTTTGGTCAGTCTCTGCTAGGGTTAATTAAGCCGACTTCCTCAGCAACAGAACTCAAAAAATAGAGAGAGGGCAGGGTTTCAGCCTGGGCAGAGCAACCACATGGCTGTCAAGCCTGTGCTCTTATTTTCCTTCCATCCCTCTGTTCGGGTCCACTGAAGACTTTATGTCCAACTACCAGCCAGCAAGGCTGTAGCTTTCTCTGCAGGTTGTAAAAGCAAAGATGAAATAGCTGCAAGTAGATATGAGGTGTTCTTGATCTATGGGATTTTATGCAGGGAGCGCACTTCCAAAAGAGATCATATAGAACCTCCAGGTGCATTTGCATCACATCATAAGACATTAGATTGACTTAGAAGAACCTATAAAGAGCAACCACACACAAAGGCTTGTGTTGCTGCAGGAGACAGAAATGCCCACGAATCCCATCAGCTCCTTCTTGTTTAGCCACAGTAACACTGACCATCGCCTCAAAACACAGATCAGGTAAGTCACATCACTACACAACTTATTATTACATCCTATAAAGCAGTAGTTCAGGGTGTACAATACACACATTATTCTTAAACTTCTATTTTCTTCTCTTTTTTCCTCTGAACAGAGTAGGCAGGAACAAACATTAAAATGCTCAGAACATCTTAAAGAACAGAGCTAGGGATTTTTCTTGTTGTTTCATAACTTTGCTTTAATCAACTTTTTATCCATTGACTCACTTGCAAGTTCCAACCAATATAATTAGCACTATCTAAATTAGTTATCACTCAAAATTACTTCCTTCTTCGAAAAAACAGTTTTATTTTAAAATTATAGGTGTTGCCATAGGCTATGCCAGAACTATATGCATGGGCACATTTTAAGTAGATAATATTTTTAATCCTAATTAAAAAAATATTCCTCCCTTCCAAAATATGTTAAGATTTGTGAATGACCTTATTTTCCTTTTGATAGACACACGGTAACAATCAACCACTTCTCATTCATATACATCCTCTGCACCTTCCACTGAAATACTGTCTCGTTCAGCTAAGCTCTTACACAAACTGAATGCACATTTTTCATTGTCGGGTTCATTCTCATTTCGTTGCACACTTGCTATAGAGCAGAGGTAACATTTCCAGAGGGTGCCTATTACAGAACTGTTATTTACACACTGCCCTCAGTAGCAAGGCTGTGCTTTCAGTAGGTGCCAAACACCATCAGTTCCTCTTGATTTCAGTGAAAAGTGCAAGTGTTCAGTACATCTGGTAAAACATCAGGCAGCTCACAGCAGAATGGAGCTGCAGATGCCAAATCATCTGGCTGTGGCTACAGACCCAGGGTCCGCGTTTGGGTGGGACCAAAGTGAGTAGTCAAAGATTTGCACTTCAGAGGGACCAAAGTGAGAAGTCAAAACAAGTCCACAACAGGCTGCCCAGGGAGTGGTGGGGTCACCGTCCCTTGGAGATGCTCCAGAACCGTGGAGATGTGGCACTGAGGGATGTGGGCAGTGGGCATGGTGGGAGTGGCTGAGGTTGGGCTTGGAGATCTTGGAGATCTTTTCCAACCTTAGTGATTCTGTGGCTCTTTGGAAATGCTAACCCTGGTGGAAAACTTCAGGCACTCAAGTTTGGAAATGCTGCCTGGAGTTTTTATACATCCTTGCTTGGCCCAAGCCATTGGGAGGCATGCAATCTCAACACTGCTGCAAGTGAAGAGCATTTAGTTGCTGATTTTTTATCATAAATCAACATGAAAATGGCGAGCCACTCCTTTGCAGCCCCAGAGCCAAATCTTGACATAGCAGACAGCACTGAACCAGCCATACATGGTATTCTTGGACCCCGAGGAAAGGAAAAGCTCAAGGAAGAGTTTACAGGCTGAGGATGACAGTGGCTCTTTGGAGGTCCCATTTCCCCGTGGCAGGATCTCCTGGTGACTGGGGAATGTTCACCTTGGCATTTTTTGTTGGGATGGATTTGAGTACACCCAGCATGGCACCTGCTATTTATCCCTCATTTAGGGAAAGAAACATGGGATAAGGAGGTGGAGAATGGAGAAAATCCAAGCACCTACTCCTTCAGACAGACACAAAGAAGAGGAAGAAGCACAGGACAGAGGATATGTGAGGAGACCTGACATAGGCAGCCAGTGGGCACGTGGCTGGGAGGTTGGCTGCACTGCCCCACGTTGAAAAGCACCAGCCCTACTAAAAGGCCACTTCATCTCTCACTCTCCAAGGACTTTTAATTCTATACCACAGTGCATGGCACTTGAGCCAGCTTTCTCATTCACTCTCCTCCCACGCTGCAGTAACAACGCTCATCAGAAGCCTCAGCACAAGCTGCCCCTTCCACACATCCACATTCAGTCCCACTCCCTCCCTCTCTCCCAGTTTTATGCCACAGGAGTAAAGAGCTGGGGGTGGGAGGTGCAGCAGGAATCAAAGCGACCTTATCATTTACACGTATCATTTGAAATTTGGTAAAGAGAAAGCTGAATAATTTCCCACAACCTGAGGGCAGCGCTATCTTTCATCCTGACTTGTTCTGCTATTTACAAGAAAAACCTGCATAATTACCAGAGCAAATGCCACGTCACAGCCTGCACCTGCTATAAGGAAGATAGAGAACATGTTTCTGAAAGTAATAATTAAATAAAGCCATCCATCAATCAACCTCGTGTAGTTTTGTAGCTTCTGTGGGCTTTAGAAGGAGCAAAGCAATGTATTTGTGCAATGAGCTTTTCCCCCACATTTTTAATGGCAATTATTGCATGTAAACTAGCTTTTGTAGGAACGGTGAAGCAGATGGATGCGGTCTGAAAAAAGAAATAGGCAAATACACCCACTGGAAAATCAAAAAGATAAGAATGCAAAGTCACCGTGTGTGTAGTTGCCTGTGTGCTATGAAATGGTTCTTTTTAGACTCTGCATCTGAATATTCCCAATGGAAATGTTATTATAAAAGACAACAGGTTGTTCCAGCAGAACTGATCAAAAAGTGTGATTGTGTTTTCAGGCACAGTCCCATGATGAGACTGACAATCCTCAGCTAAAGAATTATTTTTACCCAGCAGCTATCTCTCTAGTTGAAGAGCCATCCGAGAAGAGACAAAAGTGCTTGAAATTCTGGGAAACAGTGAGAGGGTACGTGTGAGGAGAGGATTGACTGCGGGGAAGCATCTTCTCTTCTGTTTTTGTTTCTCCTTTGAGCTTGCTAATACTGCTGCCACTCTTGGCAAGCACAGTGTCCCTTCCATACTGCATTCAGAGACAGAACAGTTCATGTTCTCTCTGGGGCTGTAGTAGGTTTATGATGCAAAAATTCATCCCAGCCCAAGCCAAGGGTACAGATGGGCAATGGACCTTTCTGTGGATGATACAAAGGCTTGAAGCTTGGGCTCCGACACCTAGATGTTCCCCACATCTGTCCAGGTGCCTCGTTTCACATCTCTCATGACCTGTTTTTCCCTCTATCAAACTGGCCTCTATGTACGTATATTCTTTTTACGTTGTGCCTTAGCATACAACTAGGATGAGCAACTGGATGGGACGTTTACCCTGTGTCACCATCAGAGAGGGCCATATGTCATTGGTTCCCCTCTGCCAATGGACAAATTCACAGCACAAAGTCATGCCACGTGACAATTTTGGAAGGTTGTATGCAAAGTTAGGAATATGAGGACTAAGCATGTGGAGAGCTCTACTTTCCATCAAGGATGTGCTGACAAAGAATCTGTTGGCAGTCAGTAGATTAATAGATGTTTCTGTAAGCAAGATATGAATTCCTACAGAGTTGAACAAGGCAATGATCCCAGCTCATGACCCCACTGAGCACTTTGAGGCTTAGAATTCTTTTTTTCCCAACTTCTGATGCTTAAAATTTTACTAAAATGGTCCAGCCTCTGCCCAGTGTACTTAAAACAGTTGCCAATACTGTTTTAATTCATTACCTCTAGAGACCTCTCAGAAGTAGTTCTTTCCACTTTGCTTATGAACAAGAAAATACCCAAATTCTGCCTTCAAAATGCTAATGACAGCTTTTATTGCCAATCAAGCATTTATAAAGTGCTGAAGGATCTATTCTTGGAACATAGCATGCAAAGAAGCATGTGTGAAAAGGTACCGTATCCTAAACAGGAGGCAACAGAAATGATTCAGGAAGAAAATCCCAACAGATCACTCTTACAGGCAAACAGACCTCAAGAAATACCCTCCATAATCACCTCTTCAGACAGCAAGGAAATGACTTCTAGGAAGGATTTCCTTCCTTCCCTTTTCAGCAGCATAGATATTAGGAAACTCTTCCTGAGGTTTGCAGTGGTTTCTACTTAAAGAGTAATTTATTGACATTCCTAAGAGAGAAAGCTTTAATTCACAAAATATTGTTCATCAAAACGCTACAAAAATGGCAGTTTTATTCTGATCCTAATCTATAAAGCTTTTTGTCTATCTTTAAAGCTATGGTTATCTTGAAGTGCTTAGTCTCATATTCATTGCTTTTATAATTGGACAACATAGAACAATGGGAGATTTACTAGTTTATTAAGAACCAAAATGAATGTAATCCAATATCACCCTTTGTTGAAAGCCACCTACAAAAGAATTGCACGAGGATGTGAAATGAATAATCTTTCTTGGTTTTCTCCTCTTGAAAGTGCCTTTATAGTGCCTTTCCAGAGCATAATAAATGGCAATATGTTATGGAAAATTACTACAAGTCTCACCAGGTAAACAAGTTCCATAGATTTTTTGGGAACTGGTGCAGCTTGTTTCTAATAAATGTTCCCACAGAGGAATTCATTTTTGGAATGATGTGGATGAAAAGGGATTTAAAAAGAAAGACATAAAAGCAACAGACAGCAATGTGGTCATTCAACCTAAACTCCACTGACTATTTCTGACTGTTAAAGATGGACTTGTGAATGGAACAATGTTTTTAAAGTGGGAAACTAAAAGTCATACAAGTAGGAAAATTCAGCACCAGGAAGAGAAACTGGAAAGAATTCAATAGGCAAAATCTATACCATCCTCTGTGTATTAAAAATCTATTGAATATACAGCATTGAGGAGGACTGAAACCTTTAAGGATAAGAGCACTAAAAAAATAGGAATGGTGTGTCCCAGTGATGTGTCTGACTGAAAGAAAGGGATTTTTACGTATTCTTGCCATTGACAGAACAAATTTTTCAAGTCCTGTCTCCTGTGTAAGTTGTGATATAGGTGGAAAAGGCTGAAAAAATAAAATCATATGTTCAGTTTTGGGTAAAAATGTGCTTTTTTTTTCTGCACGGGGCTCATAAAGTGTCCTTCACTTCTTCATTACCTTGACCTCTGGAAGCCTGATTCAAATCAGAGGAGCAGCTGTCTATTGCAACGCCCTATTATTGTTCAGCTATGGTTTTAATTACAATATTTTCTTCTCAGGCCCTAAAAGTGCTCTTACAAAGAAAGAAAATGTCACTATGGTCATTCTACAGTCAGAGAAACTGAGGCCAAAAACAACAGAAAGTTACTCGGCCTGATAAACCAGACCCTGAGACCAGATCAATACAAACTGTTAGGAATCACTGCTCCCTGATAGGAGGAAAGGTCTGTTCTATGAAACAAGCAGCTTCCGAGCTCTATAGCAGGGCAAGTAATAAATACATCAAACTACTTCAAAAAGACCTCCAGACAGGTATTGAGAGCTTCAGGGAGGAAACCAGAAAGCATTAATAGTAATAAGCTAATTATATTTCATTTATGGTTTTTGCCATGGTTTCAACTGTTATTCTTACCTCTTTCTCCCACGCTGTGAGCTTATAGTCTTTGCATCTTCTGGGTGGACATACAAGATGCTGGTGTCCCAGAGAGAGAAACATCTGGTTCTGGAAGGCAGAGTTTTCTTGTCCACCTCCAGGAGGGACTGTGCTGTGCATCACTGGAGAGCTGGGAAAAAGCATGGGAAGGGCTCAGCATGCAGACTGTAAAGCTCAGCTTCTCCTCCCCACAGCTAGCAGTGCAAATAAGCCCCCACTGTCACCAGACCCAGCCACCGAAATCCTTCTCATGGTGAAACTCAGGAGCAACATGCTGGATTGGTGCGGAAGACTCTGTCAACCTCAGTTGCAATTGAAAAACTCATCCTAAGGGAATCTGCATACATTTACACCTTGGCCTGTCCCAAATGCACCTCAAAGAGCGCATCACTTCAAGATTCCTGAGGGAGATCGCTTCTAAGATCATTGATAAAGTTAAACGTTTCCACTGGCTGAAAGAATAAATAAACATTGTCGATTTCCCTGCTTTGTTGCAGCTAATGGCAGGGCAGGACCTCAGTTGTTTCTATCCTCAGGACTTACTGGCACCTCTGCTTTTCCCCATAGATGCTTTTTTATAAAGAGTAAAAAAAAAAAAAAAGTAATGAATAAATTGAAAAAAATGCTTGTAGACCCAAAAGAAAGAATGCATCTATTATAAAATAAAATCTCTTTTAGCAGCTATTAGAATGCATTAAAAATATTCACAGGACTCTCCCCTCCAGTTATGTTGCAAAAGCCATGCAAATAATAATTGTGGCTAAGTGCACTACAGTGACAGTCAATATTGTACTTCCCAAGCTAGTACTCATTATTCTTTATGGAACTCATGCATTTTGTGAAAGATCAAAAGATTTACATATCATATGGAGTGCTTTAGGGAGTGACTTGCTGTGCACTTTAAATGCACAATGTTCCACAGTCATTTAAATACAGATTTCATTTCTCTCTTCTGTGCGATATTAAATTTGAAAAAGGAGAGGGAGAGCGATGAAGTCAACTTGGGTACCTTTGTTCACATCATGAAATAAAATTTTAATTTGGTTCCGATATAGAAGTTTAATATTTTTATGGGATGTTATTGAATAATCTGCTGGGCTCAACACTGGCCTGTGCACAGGAAAGAGATGAAAGAAATCAATTTTTATTTTTTTTTTATGAGCACTACAGGCAAAATCGTCTGCTCTTCCATGCCCTGGAGAAAGGGACGGACTTCTCTGCAGCCTCCCCACTGCTTGCCTGGTCTAAGCTTATGGGTGTAGGAAGGAAGAAGGAACTGCAACCTATTTCCTTACAGTGGGAAAGAGGCAAAGCGTTGGTATTTCTATGCTGTTCTAGATTGCAAGAGGAGCAACAGCATTGCTTGAGTGCCCTTGGGTGAGCCACTGCATACAGCCTGCTGCATGGAGACAAAAACACATTTTTTATCTTGCCAGGATGTTGTGAGGATAAAGAAATACATTAAGGACAGCTGAATGGTCAGTTACTATGGTAATTCAGCCACATGGCAGTGCAGAGGGGCTCTGAGGCCATATTTGCCATGCCTGTGCTCTGCTCTATGTATTCACGCTGCTGAGACCTGGATGTGCCTTGTCCTTCTGCAAGGGCACTCAGCAATGCCTCTCTTGCCTCTCTACACCTCCCTTCTGGTATTTACAGACCTGGATGGAATCACCCTGAGCCTCTACTCATAGCAGAGCTGCTCTAGACCTTTGGTGGCTCCACACTGGGCTCTCTCCAGAATGCTCTGGTCTCTCTTGCACTGGACACAATCCTCCAGGTGTGGCCTCACCAGAGCTGAATAGATGGGATGGAGCACCTCCCTTGATCTGCTGGTGATCCTTTGCCTAATTGCAGCTCAGTTTATCTTCAAAGCATCAAGGGCACACTGCCGGCTCCTGTTCTACTTGGCGCCCACCATGATTCCAGGTACTATCCTGCAGAGCTTCTTCCCATCTGGGTGGCCCCAGCATGTTCAGGTGCCTGGGTTTGTTCCTCCCGGTACCTAAAGAAAGGGTTAAGGGGACAGCTGTCTGTCATTCAGGGTCTACTCCAGCAACAGGAAAACTAGGCGCTATCCAGCAAGTCTATCCACACTGGCAAGGTCATGAAAATGTATCCCTGCTTCTCCTACGAAGAAAGAAAAGAAATCCTTCTGAACAAGTAATTAGCCCTTTATTTTTATGGAACAACAGGAAGGTTTTCATGAATAGGAAATCTATCCAATTTGTTTGCTTCTGGTACATTCTGTATTATTTTCCGAATGAAGTGAATGAAAAACCTCTTTAATGAAGCATAACTATGTTGTGATTAAGGCTTATTCTGTCTAAATATTGACTCAGATAACATTTTCTCAGGATGAACAGACCATAACCCATGAATCTGGCATCAAAGCCAGGAAGATTAATAGGAAAGATGCTTTTTCTGGTTGTCTGGAGAAACTTTGATGTGGCCAAGGCAACAGCCAGAGACTGTTCTCATTATTTACGAGATCCAGCCAGCAAGCTTTCAAGAAGCTATAGTTTTCTTGATCCATTGGACATTTGAAAGCTCAGGGACCAAGTGGCTCTTTCCTTTGCTCTCTGATTAGTACGGAGACAAGAAGAGAGCTGCAGGATTTCTGTAAGATGACCCCATTGTCTTGGAGCAAAGATGAACCATGGACTCTTGCAAGCCCTACTGAAGTACGACTGCTTCTTAGCTCTTTGACATGCACCTGCAGGTAAAATCAGAATAAGTCAGGCTTCAGTTATTGATCCTGACTTAAACCATCCAGGAGAGGAACAGGTTGATGAGTGCTTGAGAAAAGAAAGGTCTAATGGGAAAAAGGGGTGTTTGGAATGTTAGCTCAAAGAAGAACAGTCAGTTCTCCTGGACACATTTGGGTTTCTGCCAGTTTGTATGGTGCAACATTTTCTCATTCAAAAAGCAAAGGTTTTTCTTTAATAAATGAGATTTATTATTGAGAAAGACCATGTTGTAAAGAAAAGCGTGTGTAAGATTTTCATTTTAACCATTTAACCTTAGATCAGATAGGATTCCGTCTTGATAAAAACAAACAACAGGAATGAATCCATGCACCACGCAATGTGTAATGAGAGAAGGCACAAAAAAACCCACAACAACATGTAGAAAACTGCAAAAACCACAGAAAACAAAGCTGCAGGGAGGGACACCAACCAGCCCACTGCCTAACAGCAATACCATTCCTGAGTCCCCAGACCAGAACTAAACACACCTTCTGTGAAGCAATGAACAGACCACGATGTAGACAAAGAAAT
>JAOWBP010002559.1:50003249-50016641 GCA_028571105.1 Tragopan temminckii | reverse complement strand
AAAAAAGAGGTAGGAAATTTATTTTCCCTTTTTCTGAGGAGTTTCAGTAATTCTTCAAAAGAGACAGGGCAGCCTTACCAGGAAATAACACAGTCCAACTGGCATTTCAACACCTCGTCCAGCTACAACTGCATCACAGGCTGAAGCTGAGTTTGGCCTGGTCTCATCATTTGGTTTACAAAAATCACGGGGGGATTTTCTATGGCCACAGACTGGTGGACTTTCAGTTGGCACCAAAGTCTGGATTAACTGAATTTTCCTACCAAACATCCAGAGTAAGTTTTACAGCTCCCAGCAAAACCAGACTGAATTCATTAATTAACATGATAGGAAAGAGAATGCAGGCACTGAAACGGATGCAGATTCACCCATTAGAAAGAGCAAAACGTCCAAGCACAAAATTTGAGATTACACTATTTTTGTTGTACAGAACCACAATTCAAGGAAAAAGGTGTCACCCCAAACCACTGGAAATTTCTATCTGATATTGTCAGGGCGATACCATAGGCTGAAGCTAGTATACCAATTTTCAGCATGAATGCAAGTCATTTGGTAAATAATAAAGTAAACCACAGAATCATATTTCCCCTCTTCCTTAAGTGTTTGCCACCACATTCCCAGCCCTCACAGTTCAGTGCTGAGTGCTGTTGGTTGTCCTGAAGGACCCCTCTGCAATTGTCCAGGACATGCTGAATGGCCAAGGAGGTTCCTAGGAAAATACAAGGTGTAGAGTTAGAGTTGAATATCTGAATAACCTGAATAACAAGCTTTCCAGCCTAATTGGTGCAAGATTCTTTTACTTGTCTTTTGTACATTCAAATAAGCCAATCTTGTATTTTAGGAAAATAATGGTGATTAAAAAAGAAACAATCACAGCGTCAGACTCCTTCAAGCATACACTGATCTGTCACTAAGGAAATCCTCATGAGACATGTTTGAGGGCTTCACATGAACCATAACAGAATCTACTAAGCTGCTCTGTTTGCACTCTCTGCCACAGTACAGTGGTTTCAGTCAACACAGATACCTGGAGACAACCGACTTCAAACACTGTTTATTGAGCAAACATCCACCACACAGCTCAAAACACAAAGAAAGGGAAGGGGAAAAGATGGGCGAGTCCTCCTGTGAATGTGACTCAGAAGGGATGCACGCCAGCCAAGGACACTAAAGAGTCAATGGGACTCAACTGAACCTGACACTCTTCGTGTAAAATTATTCAATATTCAGAGTCAGAGAGAAAACAGCTCTTGCCTGTATGTATTATTTCGGTAGATCTGAAGGAATACTTAGATACTTATACAGAGCAAAACAGTTTTTGCAGCAAAACCAGAGAGAGACTAAACTCAAAACACAGCGCAACACAACTACTACCTTTCAGCCACTACCAACAATTAATAATACCTTGACTCAGTGCCTACCTGTTCCACACTTTTTTCCAAACTGCCTCATTCCCGTGGGGACATTCTTGGTATGCATCCCATACTTTGTCACCATTCCAAATCTCTTCTCCATGCTTTGAAGTCCAAATTGACTGACAGCTATCAGGCTGTTGGGCCACTGTAGTTGATGTCAACCACGTTGGCCAAACTTGTTCCCACCTCTCTATGACCCTCTCTGCTCCTGTGCCAAGATTTTCAGCTCTGTGGGGCAAGCAGTACCTACACAAAAGCACCCTGGGCCAGGCCTCTTATTTTGAGAGCCTGCAATGTTCTATTTAAGTATAAAGGTGGAGTTCAGCTTGAGTCCCTTCCTATTTCCAGTGTTACAGCTTGATAGGACCGCTGTGCTCTTGGCTCATTCTTCAGCCCTTTTCCTCATGTGTCTCAACCACACGCTCAAATCACGGGGAAGCGTTATGTTTTCTGGCCCTAAGAGCAGAAAGCCATGTCATCAGGCAATTTCTCAGTCTTTAACCATTGTGTTTTAGTTTCTGAATAACTCACAGTCCGCAGTTATTCACTCACAGCATTTCTATGAGAGGACACGCTGATGCTGTCAACGCTGTAAAAGCAGATGAAAGACACAGAGAGAGGCTAAGAGATCACACAGATGTATTCTGAGCATTTTTCAAGAGGGTTACGGGTCTACGTGTATTTGATAGACTAAGTGACTTACCCTGAGAGATACATGGCATGGTAAAGCCCTCCCCTGGAAATGTCAGTTCTTCCATTGCTCTTCTGTTCAAAATGAACAGCAGAGCAGGCAAAAAGACTGAAAATAGAGTCCAGATTATACTAAGTGGGACACTGGAAACAGAACTGTGAAAGGGGAGGGTCTATGGAGAAATGCAGAGATGAGAATGAATCAGAAAAGGAAATATGGAACATTCAAACTCAGGTGTTTTAAGAAAAACACCAAAACCTCTCTGACTTTCCCCACACAACACTGGCCAAAGGCTCTGCGACTGGAATGCTTTCTCTACCGCCTATTAGGAGAGAAAATGCAACAGAAAGATCAGACGAGGCAATGGGTCACAAAAGAGGACAATAACAACAAATTATTCTCCACTGGTCCTCAGGAAGAAGAGAAACCTGGACAAGATGCTGGCACGCTGAGAGGAAGGCTCGGCACTGCCTCTCCTCACCACCCGGTTGGAGACACCGTTGAGCTGGGGGGTGTATGGGACAACCTTGTGCCACTCTTTCCTTCCTTTATTTAAGAAGGAGACTTATTTTCTAGGATTTGTTTTGTTTTAAATCAACAGCAACACCAAAACCACATACCTGTGCCTCCAGTGAAAGGAAAACTTTCCCTGCCAGGATAAAGTGGAGGTGGTAGAAATGAGGATATTCAAACAAAGAAACCAGGAGTGATCACTACCCCATCGTAGGAGCACAGAGGGAAAGGGGAGAGAGAAATGGAACAGCAGCAGTGAGAAATACACATACATATTCAGCCCCTTTGTCAAAAAACCTTGTGCTGCAGCATTTCAATTAACAAAGTAGGATGGTTTACCTGATAAAATGCTCCCTGTGTGAGTGTAATTACATATTTATGCCCCACAGAGATTTTTTAATTTCTCTTCAGTTTGTTTGCCTTGAAAGTATTTGTCACTGGAAACATTCTTGATGTGTAATTTTAAGGCAGGGTTGGCCAAATGTGTGGTTTGTTTTCATTTTAGATTTACTTCACTGAAGAGGGACTGGAAGATAATGCATATTTTCAGTGCAAAGAAAAGAAAATCAATAAGAAAGGTGAGACGTCAAAGAGTGGCAGAACAAAAATTACAAAAAAAAAAACACAACAAACCCACTCAAGTGCTGCTTCAGAATTTTCACTGTCCTTTCTTCTTGCACTGTGTTCTCAGATGCTCAAAATAGCTTACTTTCTTTCTGTCCCCACTCTCCACACACGCCTCTTGTGTGTCAGAGCGGCTGCAACGGCTGCATGGCTCCTTTGGGGTGTTTCCTTCTCGTCTGCTGAGCCCATACCCTGAGCCACCCCTGCCTTGTGCTCTTGGTGCTGAGAGGTGGCCAGGATGCAGCTCCTGTGATGAGTTCCAGATGTGAGCAAGCCTAAGGGCACAAGGGATGGCACTGCACGTAATGGGCTTCAGACTCTGCTCTGAGCACTCTGCTGGGTCAGGGCTTAGCAGAGATCACAGAATCACCAAGGTTGGAAAAGACCTTCAAGATCATCCAGTCCAACCATCCACCCATCACCAATAGTACTCACTAAACCATGTCCCTCAACACAAAATCCAAACGTTCCTTGAACGCCTCCAGGGTGACTTCACCACCTTCCTGGGCAGCCCATTCCAGTGCCTGACCACTCGTTCAGAAAAGTATTTCCTAACGTCCAGCCTAAATCTCCCCTGGTGCAGCTTGAAGCCATTCTCTCTAGTTCTACTGCTAGTTACACAAGAGAAGAGGCTGACCCCCAGCTCACTACAGCCTCCCTTCAGGTAGTTATAGAGAGCAATAAGGTCTCCACAGTTGAACCATAGAGGTCTTCTTGAGACATGCAATGGTTCAGCCAGTGTTTGAGAAACCACCACTGTACAAAACATTTTAGCATGAGTTATGCTGCTTAACCTTGCAGATGGGGAAGAAGTTTGAGTGACGTCGTTAGTGGGCATGGTGGTGATGGGTTGATGGTTGGAGCAGATGATCTGAGCGGTCTCTTCCAACCTTAATAATTCTGTGATTCTCAGTCTGTGTGGCAACAGGAGATAGAACTACAACAGTGTTTTTTTCCTAATGAGAAGGCAAGCTGTGCTTGAGTGTGAGGTACGATGTCTCGCACTATATACTGCCCCATACAACTCTGTGCTAAAGTTTACCTAGAATTACAGAATCATTAAGATTGAAAAAGACCTCCCAGATCCTCAAACCCAACCCCAGACCACCCCCACCATGCCCACTGACCATGTCCCTCAGTGCTATATCTCCACAGTTCTTGGACCACCTTCTTCAAGGACAGCGACCCCACCACTCCCCGGGCAGCCTGTGCCAGGGCATCACCACTCTTCCTGAGGAGAAATGTTTCCTAATATCCAACCTGAACCTCCCAAGAAACACTCTCATATGACCACAAGCACCCTCAGTTAGATGCACACTTACTACCCATTGCAAGCCCAGCTTGCAGAATTGTAGGGGTTGGAATGGACTGATGCAGCTCCATCCTGCAGCATGGCTCTGTGAGGAACCATTACTATCCACTGCTCTTGAAACCCACACCTTCCAAGCTCCCATAGACCTGAGGTATGCCTCTTGGGACTCTTGGGCTTTGATATTCAGCCTGGAGAGACAGAAAAGACACCTGTTCATTGCCTGTATGACCCAAGATCCCTTCTGGCCCCATGTTTCTGTGGTTCCTCATCACTGCTTGCTGTCAGGATAGGTTTTTGTGACACTGGCAGCTGTTTTCCAGCAGCCAGACTGAGGTCAGACACCCGTCAGCTGTTGATACCGATTACTTCTGGCTTGACTGGTCCCGATTATTTGTTCCTGTTGCAAGGAATGAGAACAACTACCAAAAAAAAAGCAACCCAAACCAAATAAACAAATAACACAGTTTCTGAAAATGTATTATCTTTCCTTCCCAGCTCTGAAAGGTACCACTGCAGGTCTCATTACCCTCCCCAGCCCTATGTTTCAATGAAGTAAAATGCTGCTAGAATCATCCAGCTCCAACTCTACTGCATCGTGATCCTGTGCCTACATTTCTCTTTGGCTTTCCCATCTTCCTTTTTACCCTTTTGCCACAGAACCACAGACCACCTACCAGAAGTCTATGCCATTGCTGGGTATATCCGAGTGCATGAAAATCTCCTGAAGGATACTGGATTCCATGAGCAGTTCGCACACAACTTCGCATGATATCTTGGAAATATCTGCTTTTTTAAGCTATATGGTAATGCACACTGTGCATCTGAGATTAGAATATGGCCCTGAGGAACAACACGCTCTTCTCTCTTTACAGCTGACAAGGCACAGCTTATTTTTATGAGCTCTTCATTTTCAAGAGATTCGATTCCATTGTTTGGCAACCACCATTTCAAGGCAAATCTCCCAAGATGGTTCCAGTTTGAGGGTTGCCATTCCCACATTTAGGAGAGCAAGCATTCACCGGGTGATGCTGACCCAGTCTGCGTGCCCAGCTGGGAGCTAAGCATTTCCAAACCAGGTAGGAAGCCCTCAGCCTTTCACCTTCCTGAGTTCTGTTCCCATAGCATCTGCTTACTGCTTTGTAACAGTTCTCCACCAAGCTCCTGTTCCCGTTAACATCCCAGAGCACTCCTGGGACTAGATCCAGCACCCACAAGCCCAAAGGGAAAGGCCTTCTCAGGTGGGATTTTGATCATTCCTTTAGGCTCCTTCATTTTCATTACTCAAGAGCTCAATACAAACCTTGCTCTCTTAAATCCTAATGCATATTAAAAACAAACAAACAAACAAACAAGAAAGGGAAATAAAGTATCTGTTTTAGGCTACCTTTGTGGAACATGAAGAACAGGTCACTCCTGCAGGTCTGGTTTGCACCTCATTAGGGCTGGACTAGATGATCTTAGTGGTCTTTTCCAACCTTAATGACTCTGTGATTCTACCTCACCTCAAAATAAATTTGATATATCCATCTTCTCTCCTTCTGTAGAACCATTGCTTTTAGACTGCATCACTGACACCTGTGTCCAAGTACCATTTCAGACAAGAACAAATGTGGCAGAAATAAGGCAGCATCAAGAAACCATTGCAAATGGGCACATCAGCACCCAGGGAAGCAGCCTGAGAGGCCCAAGATGGTGTTGACTTGGACTGCCATATTCAGTGTGTTTCTATAGAATCTACCATTCTCCTGGTCTGACCCTGCCCCCACCCCTGCTCTGACACAACAGCAGCAGCAACGATAATGAATTAAGTTCTGCCTGCAGTAGATGTGGCCATTTCATTTTGGCAGCGCAAACGTTGCTAAGTGAAAGCACGTCTTTCTGAACTGCCTTGCTCATGGGAACCATTTAATCATTATAGAGCAATTATAGAGGTCTTTATTCATTTGTTCCTTAAGTCCTCATTTAGGAAAACCTGTTTCAATGGGAACTGTGCCTGAAAGAGACTCATCAAAACCTGACCAGGAAATGGCCAGTAAGAGCAACCTATTTCCAAGAAAGAAAAACTCATACATTACATCCATAATGGGTAACTTCTTCTGAATACACCCTATTGAAGTGTGTTATGTTCATTAAACTCCATTTGGAGAAGAAGGGTAACCTTCCAGTTAACACAGTTTCTATGGGCTTGTGAGTGCCAGGTTCTGTTCCTGGGTTTGACATAGACTCCCCCTGTGACCACGGTCACACCATTTGGTAATTTAACCTTGGACTTAGCAAAACTGGTAACAAATCAGGACGGCAGTACGCTTCAGTTAAACTCTATTTGAGGACTGCAGCTCTTAATTTCTCCTCTGCAAAACAGAACAGATCGCTTCTCCTGTCTTTTTTTTTTTTTCTTCCCCTTTTCTTTCCGCTCACATCTTGAGGCAGTGCAAGTCTTTGATTTTGTGCATGCCCAGTGCACTGCACAATGTGTCTTTGATGGGGGCTGTGCTGTAACACAGAGTTATAATACTAATTGTTATCGATACAAGCAAACAGTGCTGTGCTTTTGTGGCAAATGTCCACTAGGAGCTTGACTGAGACCAGCAACATTTCACTGGGGACTTAAGCCCCATTTGAACTTGTCTCCCAAAGCAAGTGTTTACAAACACGACTTAGTCCCTATTTGAACAGCGCTTTGAAGATGTAAAGTACTAAATTGTGTATCTGCATGTATGAGACACAGAGAGAATGCGTAATTTCATTCTGCATTCAGGGAACATAAGATTTCCTTTTTTCCCTCTTTTTTTTTTTTTTTTTGGAAGGAAGTTTACTGCTGAGACCACTGGAGAAAATGCAAATGTACAGACTGTTTGTTAAGGCTCCAGGAGAGAGAGTCGGTACCACACGTCTTTCTAGGAAAATGGGAAATCATTGTCTTTGAGTGTATTTGTTCAGCTAAGGAAGGTTTGTGCAGCTTGCACAGAACAGTTCTGGAGGAAATTAAATTTTGGCTGCACCTCCGTATCACTCCTACACCTGCCCAGTTCTTACCATCAGCCCAAAACATCCCAGCCCAGCAGCACTCCTGCAGTGCTCACCAACACCAGAGCCAAGCTGTGGTGCAATCACCATTTTCTGCTTGCTTTCATCTGAGAAAGAGGCAACAACTGTATTTCTGCACTCAACAGTTCTGCAACAGAACCCACCAGAAAAGCTCCCAACAGCATGGGTAGGAGGCAGAAGGAATTTCAAAGTCAAAGTTTAATAGCAAGTACTATTGCCTTTGAGGCAGGTTCAAGACAAATAAAATTATACTGTGTTTATATAGGCTGACGTATGTTACTTCTGCCTGTGATTCAAACTGAACACAGCATACACCAGGTTTGGTCCACCAGCTGTGGAGCTACGTTAGGGCATGTTAACTTGGATGTAGCTCCATGCTGTGTCCACAGCTTCCAAACCAGAGCTACTCAGCTAGGTTGGATAGCAATCACACCTAACAGTGCTTCTCTCCACGGCTGCCTTCATATAGATGAATTCACTGCTCCACCAAAGTGTTGCAGTACAGGATGGTGAAATAAGGTCCTGGAAATGGTTACCCAGGACTCAAAACACGAGCTAAACCCAAGCACAGTTGGGTGTCCTCAAGGAGAGGGAGGCTGAGAGATTTTTTGGCCACAGATAGAAGCTTGGAGGAGAGGCAAAGGCTTTTGAAGAGAAGTCTGGACAGGGAATACAAAGAGGAAATGTGCTGGAATAGGGCACGGGAAGAGAGGTCTGAAAGATTTGGTAGGGAAAGGAGTTGGCCACAGAGCAGCACATTCTGCCCAGCAGAGGCTGCACTTTGTGAAGCTCAGAAGATGTGACTAAATTGGAAGTTTTAACAAAAATCTAATGGACAAGACAAAGAGTCAGCAAGCTAGGAAACAGCAGACACGAGCAGAAAAAGAGGATGTTTTTAGGCAACACGTCTCTTATGAAAGATAATCAAACTGTAGTCAAACTGCTCAGCAAGATGACGCAACTATTAAAAAAATTAATGCAAAATACCTTCTTTAAACCAACAAATTATTTTGTTTTCCCTTCAAAATATATGACTATATTTGTTTTATTCCAGAAAATCAAATTGGAAAATGTTAAAAAACAAAAAAAATCCTTCAAACCACAAGGATATGTAATAGCTAGGACTCAAAGGCCTTTCATTCTACATAAGGAGATATTTTTTCTACTTGTTGAAATACTGAAAATTAAAAAAAAAAAAAAGAAAACAACAAAAAACAGACAAACAAAAAAACCCACACATCCCCCGACCCCCTAAAAGCAAAATCTTGCAACTGTAGGATCAAAAGTATTTTTCCCCAATTTTCAATTATCATCACTGACAACCCCCTGCCCCCAAATCTGAATTATCAAAAAGATTTATCAGAGATTTCCTTGGAAGCACAGCCATGAGCAGATATATCATTGTTACAAACCTTTTCCTTCCACAATCGAATCATTTGTTATTAATATATTCCCAGTGCTCGTTCCATAAAGACTGTGGAGCACAGAGCCTCAGCAGGTGCAAGGCAAGGCGGCTGCCCTCGCTTTATGGTACCACGATAATTTCAATAAAGCTGAAAGCCAGCCAGCTCATTTATACATTAACCTTCTGATGGTGGGATGCAAGGATCAGCAGGTTCCCCTACTGCTCCCCTACAACACAGACATGATGTTGCATCTCCAAGGCACGACCCAACATAAGGTGGGTGAAAGGGACAGGTTGCTTGGCTCTCCCAGAACATGATGTTTTGCAGGTGAGCAGGGATTTTCTTGCTTTATTTCTTGTTTTGCACTTGTAGCAGTTTGTAATAAGCGTGCATTGCTAGGAAACATCCCAATGTTCAAATTTATAGGAAATATTTGCTAAGCATCTTATACAAATAATTTTTTGTTTCAGCAACGCCAAGAAAGCCCAGTAGGAACCAACACCACACTGTGCTGCAGCTCACACAGTGCCAGAAGTGAACCCTAAATCAGACCTGCAACATAAAGAGATAATGGAAGAAGCTATAAAATTTTAAAAGTAACTTACTTATACAGTCAGCATTCGATTCCGGAGATGTGTTTCACCTGCCTGCTATGTAAATGAATACACATTCACTCCTCCTTCCACCCAGGTCCCTGTTTAGAACTGCGTTGCTTCTATGGCACATGCAGAAGACATCATTCACCCTGCAGCTTTTTACTTCATTTAAAACAAAGACCTTCTCCTCTCCAACCATCTCTAAAGTGAACGTACACAGAAACACTAAATACACATCTACAGGACCCAAAGAAAATGCATTGCACTTATTCTTGTCTTAAGAGGTCGAAATTGTGCTTCCATTTGAGTTCTACTGCTCATGCACACATTCAGCACTGGGAAGAATAAAAAATCAAAAAGAAAAGCTATCATCTTCAGTAGCGTGATATGTTATCTTGCTAGTGATATTTTCCCCCAATCTGAATTTAAAATGAGTCAGATCTGGATGCAGGAATACCGCTTGCTGCTTTCTGTGCGCACACGGAACATCTCATGGGTTTCTATACAGGTTTTGTGTACACGCATGCACTATGAATAGATTAATAATGACTTTTTTGTTGATTATGAAGTTTTGGTAGATACAAAGGATAAATGCAGCACTCTCGTACACAGCAGTTCACTAGGATTAAAATAAATGCATAGCTAAGAACCTACTTAATTAACTCACTTTAAGGAAACAAATTCTTACAAGCACCGCACAGAATGAAGATACATTCAGGCATGTTTCTTGGAGACCAAAGTTGCAGACAGATGCCAAAAGGAACCAACAAACATTTCCAGTGAGTTACCAACCTAACCTAATCTGTTTAGCTGTGTTTGTAAATTCACAAGGCACCCAACTGCTTATCCAAATACCGCGCTTCCATGGATCAGGTCCTAAATTACGACGTGTGTGGCATATTACTTCAAGCACCAGATTTTGTTAAAGATCAGTCCCTCTCCTTATAAACATCTCCTCCCGCAGAGATGGAAGCTTCTGCTCAGAGGCACCGCATCCTCACTAATCCCGGTGGAACCTCCATTTAGTATGAGCAGCCTTTGTAGTAATTTTATTTTCCATGTGAAAGCAAAAGAAATCAGTAAACCTCCTCAAAACAGTTTCTTATTTTATCCTTTAGCAAACAGACTTACACCAGCTAGATATACCACAGAAATAAGTGGCTATTCAGAATTACCAGTGTGACATACTGACACGCATCCTTGGAATTACCTTTGTGGCATGGAAGTGGGTTCACTTCTGACACCAGCCAAACAAGAGCAATACACTGGTCAAATACATTCACAGGGTCCTTGCAAACAAGCACAGGCTCAGAGAATAACAATTTCTCAAACCTCATCTTGCTTCCAAACTCTCCTCCTCTTTGGGTACATAACCTTCCAAATAGAGTCATAGAATTATGAAGGTTGAAAAAGACCACTAGAATCCCCAAGCCAGAGTCATCCCACCATGCTCACTGACCATGTCCCTCAGTGCCACATGTCCACAGTTCTCCAACACCTCCAGGGATGGTGACCCCATCACTTCTCTAAGCAGCTGGCTCCAACGCATCACTGCTCTGAGAAGAACTCCATCCTAAGAGGAGAGGTCCAAACTGAATGGACCTGATTGCTCATGCTTTACCACAAAAGACATAATTTTCAGAAACAACATCGTACTATACAAAATTGCCCAGAACATGGGAGCACCCCCTCATCTCATAAGAAAACCATTGGCTTTTTCCTCTGAGCAAAACTATAGCATGGCAGGCAGAGTCACAGAAATAGCTCTTGTTCACATAAAGCTGTAGTCATGGGGTTTTTTTCTGGGATAGTATTTCAGCCTGTGACACACACAACAGGTCGAGCTTTCCCAGGTAGCTGGCAAATGCTAATGATAAATTCTCAGTAGTACTTCATAGCTAATTCATCATTTTTCTAAGACAGACCGAATGAAAAAACAGGATTCGGTGCAACATCCCACACAATCAACATCACCCCAATGAAGCTGCGTTATTAATTCTCTTTTTGTTCTACCCCCTGACTACCTAATCACTCCCAAACCACCATGTAAGAGAAGCAATCCCAATAAGCTATTTGCAGTCCAACATAAAGTGCCACAAATATTTTTGGAGCACTTTGGTCACTTTGGAGGGACTTGAGAGAGATTAGACTCTTTACTGCTTGAGCCCCGCAGGAACCGCTTGATACGATACAGGCTTTAGAAGGGGGCTGATGTCTTGGTGTGCAGGACTGAATATCTATTTTTCCATCTGATTAATATAAGGAACCCATGCCTACTTCCTCCATCCACAGAGTCTTTCCCTCCAGTTCAGTTAGTGATAACCACAAAAATGCTAAACAGAACAAACAAGGATTTACCCTAAAGTAATCTGCAGGTGCCACATCAGCCAATCTTCCCTTCAGATACTCACACAGAAAAGATAACGCAATATTTAGCAATCCATTTTTCTATTCTGTTTCATTACCACCTCAATGGAACACACACACACATATATATGGAATGGAGTAGGGGCAGGAGGAGGGAAGATACGGGAAAATGGAATGTTGAAGTCCCTATAGTCAAGCTTATTGCAGCACAATCAGAGGAAAGTAAACCCAAGAATGTGCAGAAATTCTGAGCCGAGATCAAAACCCGAACTTGTTTTCCTTCCCCAGAACACTGTTTGTCTTTAGGGCATTGTAGTCTTCCACCTTCTGTATGCCCTGAAAAAAACCAAAACCTGAACTGTGTAATGGGAACAGGTGCCAGCAATAAAGCCCAGAAACTCTGTTTGTCCCAGTACAAAATTGTCATCTCACTCCTTAAGCACAGCCTGGTACTGCCGATAAATATAAACAGCATTTTGATAAAGATAAATCATAACGCGGTTCTTTGGTCTTCTAAAGAGACCGGGTATTGTGGACAGCTGTTTGGCTGCTGGAGCTACATTTAATGAGATTTATGCACAAAATTGTTTGCACGTTTGAGCGATGTATTTCACAATGGCACCGAAAACAATTGGGTGTTGTGGGATAAGTACCTTTTACAGTATATCAAGGTCAAACCTTTTACTTGATGTACTTAACTAACCATGTAAAATATTACATCAGCAAGCCTATGAGGCACTTAGAGATATATTCATATTTGCATAATGTCCTCTGTAAGTTAGTCTGCGGTCCTTAAGGGTGTTTAGAATAACTGCATGCAAGAATATACTTAATCCAATCTCATTTTAGCTTTTGCTCTTTTAAGATTTCAAAATTAATAAATCCTCCTGATACTCCAAATTACCATGAGCTTTTATAAGCATAACTTTGTAACTTTAACCCATTTATGAACATACCCTACAGGCATATGTACTAATGAATAAGAAATAACATTAGAAGTTTAAAGATGGTCTCTTTATGAAGTAATGTAAGAAAATCCTGTTAGCTGGATCAAGTACAAAAGTGTGATTTCTTAAAAATAGAAAATCCTTCACAAAATTACTTGTAATTACAATAACCAAAGGATAAAAAGTGAGAATAGTTTAAGTATTGTGCATTATTTAACTTGGTACATGAAATATGTTTTGTGTATATGTATGAAGCATGCAAATAGAAATCTGATCTAAAGTGTGCTTCCATGGCTACGGGATTTTAATTTATTTATTTCTCCATTGTTCCTGATTGCTGTCAAGAATACTGACAGAGAAAGGATTTCAAATTACCTTAAACACTTGGTGCTTCTTCAAATGAATGAAGCTCCTCTCTCGTTTGCCTGGAAGACACTGGGGAGAGATGGGGAAATCTTCCTGGTCAAAGGCTC
>JAOWBP010002559.1:49982320-50003149 GCA_028571105.1 Tragopan temminckii | reverse complement strand
TTTAGAAGCAATTGGGTGAAACATCCCAGTGACCAAACCCTGCGGAAGGAGGAGAAGGGAAGGAGGCCGAGTCCTGGACGCCGATGCTTATGGCTCACAGAGGGATGGGGAAGAGGGGGTTGGGAAGGAAATGTGGAAACCACACAGAAGTGGGAAATTAAGGTCCATTTTACCCACTCCCTCCTTTTACATGCAGAAAAAGAGCACCTCCAGTATTTTTTCCCCTCTCCTTGCTTCAAATTCAACATTAAACGTACCCAAAAATATAGGGACCTCCTATTTTTCAGTTATTACTTATTATGATAATCCATTTTGTTCTGTCCCCAGATCAGCCTTAATCACTATTCTCCTTGCACAAAATAACTAAAAAAGGGATTTTATCTGGTACGAGCAGTCGGTGTGTATCATCAGAGCTGCTTTAGATCAATGGAGCTATGATACTAAGAAAAGCTGAACAGCTGGCCCTGAGACCTCAGTGTTCCCAATAGATTAACTCTGTTGATTTCCTGAGAGTGGCATTTCAGCATATCGAGAATGTATTGCTTTCAGAAGGAGGACAGGTGCAAGTCCCAGACGTCAAAGGAGTCACCCTTTTATTGTAAGGAAGCTGAAGTGTATTGACAGGTCTTACAACGAAAGCCATTTCATTCATCACATGTTGACTTTGGCAAGTTTTTGCCCTGCTCAGTGGAGCAAGAATAAAATAAATTTAAAGCAATGACAAGCGAGGTTTTGCCAGGTGGGTGTGCTATAGAGATGCTCTGCCATGCTTCCACTGGATGTCACTCTGACATTGAGCCGAACCCTAGAGTTTCTGCAGACCAAAGTGGCTTTGTTCAGGGAATAATGCAAGAGAAAAGCTAAGTGACTTCTTATTAAAGCAGCTTCAGATATCCAACAACTCTTTGAGAAGTGGGATCGTCCTTTGTAGCAGGGATTGATGGGGCAAGACAGCACATAAAGAAGAATTCTCCAGCCTTAGCAAGACAAGGCTGGAAGGGGATAGATCTGCTCTCTGTAAATAAATATGTAGATTTAATGCCTGGGGGAGAAACTGAAGCTAAAGGACTGTAGCGCACACGAGCATATGAGTCTTGATCTTATTTACACTGGAAATTAGAGGAAGATTTCAGCCTGCAAGATCAGAGGGGCTGTGGAGCTGCCTGGCGGAGTGGACTGGCAGGGCAGCTCTTTCTTCCAACCAAGCAAACAAACCCCAGCAAGGGTGAAAGCAGATCACAATGTGTTTATGAATGGCACTGTAGCGTGTCACAGCACGGGCTGGGAGGTGACCTAACGCAGTGACCCAGGAGCTCTCCTCATCCTTAGTTATCTGCAGCACCTTGGCTACCTCTATGGTCTATTAAGGCAAAGGTTTCATATGGAGCCCAGATCCAGCAAGAGTGTGGTTCTGGTATTTCTGCCTCGTGGCATTCTCCTGCTCTCCCTACCCTTGCTCTCTCACATTCACAAAAAGGAATAGTCAAACAGCCAGCCTGAACTTTGTGGGATTTACAGCACTATAGAAGAAATCAATGGGAATGGTATTGATCTCAATGGTACTTAAGTCATTAATATTAGGTCTAGGTCTGTCTTCTGGGACAGAAAGGGAAGCAATGCATCACATAGCGCTACATCTGCTGGAGATGTTACCTGCAGTATCCCAAAAAATTCTTCAACAGAGACACATCTGATATTCTTTCAAAACTGGAAAGCGCATCACATCATCTCCAGCCCTGAGCACTAACGCTTTGTTACTGAGCATCTACATAAATTCTGCATGGATGCAGCTGCCTGGCAGCGGGTGTAGCTGTGGCTCAGCAGCTGTGACACCTTTTTTTTTTTTCTTTTTTTTTTTTTTTTAACTGCGTTGCTATCTGAACATTGAAAGCACACAAGAAGCAGAGATGAGCGCTGCCAGCTGGCACCTGTACCTGACGGCCCTTATCCACTGCGTGGAGCAGGCAGCAGGTGACATGTGAAGGCCACCCAGGCAGAGGAAAGCTTCAGCCTGCTCTGAAAGCATCTGTCACAGCAAGCTGTGCGCTGCCCAGCCTTCAGGGCAGGTCACAGGCCTGCAAAGACACCACTCACTGCAGAACAAAGCCACACAGCCAGCAATGGCTCAGTGATACTCTGCCACCACATCCTGAAGAGTTAGGGAAGGGAATGACTGCCTTCTACAAAAAGGATTTTTATACGGTAGATGAGGTCAACTCGCAGGAGTAATTTCAGATCCCTTCCCCTGGGAAGCTCAGAGGTGATGGTTCAGATGCTCTCCACACTGACTTACTCTTCTTCACCCCATTTATCCTGCATGCACGATGGGGTGATCCCCATTACGTCTTACCCCAGTTCTCCAGCCTCCCAGGCATCCAGCAAAACTGCTAATCTACCAAAATAGAAAAGCACCTCCACTGAGCATTCACCCCATCTCACTTAAGCAACAGTTAGAAGCATAGTCACCTCCACCATCTCTCTGCATTGGAGTCTACATTATCACTACCAGAAGTCTTCTCCAACCCTTCAGAACCAGCCTCCACCAGAATATGACAACACCTGAGGACATGGCAAGAAATGGGTCAGAGGATGGATAAGCCTAATTAGCTCTCACTAATCAAAGGCAATAACTCAGGTAGTTTATATTTCTATATCAATAATATCAGTGCAAGGGAATAATCTAAAGGAAGACTGATAGTCTCTTAATAACCAAGAAAACACCATCAAATGAACTCCTCCTCCTCCTGTTTGCAATCATCCGAGCATCAAGTAGGTTTCACAAATGTTGGCCAAGGTCAGGCATCTTCCAACCATCGCAACTAATGTTAGAGAAAGGCCAAATTGCAGCACAGCAGGGCATCTTTGCTCTTGTATGGATGGTTATATCTGGATGCTGACTAAGCCAAAAAACACGCCTGTCAAAATATAGCACTGATACTTTGAGTTCAGCCTGCGTGCCTACAGAAGTTCTAATAGAAAGTATGAATGACGTAGGAACAGTTGGGTGACTTGATCTAGTACTCCATCCAGCAGCTGGCAACCCTGCATGTGACAGGGGGGTTGGAACTTGATGGTCCTTGAGGTCCCTTCCAACCTAAGCCATTATACGATTCTACAAACACCTAAATATAGTGAGCATAGTGAAACCCAAATTACAGCAATAGATTGCGGATGCTGAGAATGACTGAGGAAAGACCAACTAAGCACCCCTGGGAAGGCCACGTTGCACAGGCATTTATCCTTGCAGACAACCAGAAGAAGAAATAAGATTGAAAATTTTTAAGCAAAATTCAGAGATCTACGACTATGAGCTACCTACCAGCATTTCCAGCAGAGGGAAAAAGGGCAAGCTTTAACAGCAAGCAAAAAGGTCTTGTGTCTGCAAAGCAGGAGTAGAAATGTCTTGTGATAGAAAGATTATTCTCTATACCCAACAACATGAATTACTGTCCACAGAACACAGCTATCTGTGAGAGCATCACTTCATGTAAACATTCAACAGCGTCAAATATACAGAGGAAAGTTGTCACTGAACCTATGACAAGTCTGAAGTGACTTTACCACTGTATTACTGAAATTATCAAGGAAAGAAGAGTCTGACGTTCCTAAATTTCTTAAAGGATGAATAATTTAATTTAATTCCCACACTGAATAACAGATTTACTTGTAAACGCTCAGACTTTCATTCTGAGCGCTGTGGCTTTGGGGAAGAAACACTGCATTTTCTTTTGTATCCAACAGTAAATTTGAGACAAGCCTTCAACTGTAAACCTCAATTCCCCTCATTTATTGGGCCATCACCGATGCCTCCATAGCTGCAGAAGGCAGAGATTTGAGAGTCTTGTAAAGGGTTTAAATACACAAGTCCCATTAGGCTCATGGGAACTGGCCCTGTAAATCTTTCAGGCGGCTCTAAGAAATCTCAGTCTGAATTCCTTCCCTCTCGATTTGCATATTTTAGAGAAATGAGACAAAGCCCTGGAAAACAGTGGCATAGAAAGGAGGCTGCATTGTCAAAGGTACTGCTGTTAGCAAGGAGCAAGGTAAAAGTAAAGAATTAGCATTGCATGGTAGCAAAGCTTAATAAAAGGCACTTAGAAGTGCCATCACATTTGTGCTGCATATGGAGTTGTCAAACATGGAATCACAGGAACATTCCGGTTGGAAAAGACCTCTAAGATCATCTAGTCCAACCCAAACCCACCCCACCGTGCTCACTGCCCACATCCCTCAGTGCCACATCTCCATGGTTCTTGGGCAACTCCAAGGATGGTGACTCCACCGCTGCCTGGGCAGCCGTGCCACTGCATCACTGCTCTTTTGGAGAAGAAATTTTTCTTAATATCCAACCCGGACCTGCTCTGGTGCAACTGAAGGCCATCACCTCCTGTCCTGCTGAAATCTGCAATGCCATGTATTACGAGGAAAGTTGTTACATACAGTGGTTGCCCACAAATGAACACGCTTCTGAAAGACTGCAAGTTCCTGAGCACAAGATAGATGGGTTTGAAAAGCTAAAGAAAGGAAAGCAGTCTATCCCATTTCAATTAACAGGAAAGGCTGAATTGAAGTATTTACTCCAAAATAGCACTATCAGCTTCAAGTCTGATTCTCCTTTAGGGGACGGGAAGTTTGATAAAAACGCAGCATCCTGGCGCTGATTATGATAAATGCTCACTGAAGACAAATTTCGGTGGCGATAAGGAGCTGTGTGACCTTGTGGAGACCCAGTGCTCAGAGGCAGCACAGCACCTTCCTACAGGAGCCAGCCCTTCTGCAGAGCGAGCAAATAAAGAAACCAGCTCAGCTCTGACACAAAACATCTTTTAACTCAATTACTGTTTACAAACAGAGCCGCGCTCCTGTCTGGGGAAACGGAGCCCAGATACTGTCAAACTGGATAATGAAAGGGAGGAGGAAAAAAGGGGAAAAATAAAGCCTTTGACCCAGAATCCCTCCTACTCTTAGTCCAGGTCAGTCAGAGGTATACATCCAGTCCCACCAGGAGATGCAACGAGGATTGGCCTCCTGAGAGGAGCGGGCAACATGAAAGCCTGGAATGTATCCTGCTCTGCACCCATCACAGAGAGGCATTTGAATATTGGATTTAGTGTTGTGCTTCCACAGATATAAAATTAGGCCGACAGAAGTCTGGATTCAGGCCCTTGCTCCATACTGCTAACTTGCAGAGAAATGGTAGCCAAGAGCATTTGGAACGGTTGTCTCTCTCCAGATGCTGCCATTCATTTCTGTGGGAACAAGACCACTTACATCTAATTACAGTTTCTGCTCAAATTAACAGGACAGAAATGACAGCAAAAAAAAACCCAAACAACTTCTCTGGACTAACTGGGAGACCTTTCGTCAACACAGCTTATGAAATGGTTGACTTTCAAACACACTGACTTAAATAATTTGAAGTTCGTATTTCAACTGCTTGGTTTGTCTCATCAGCACATGAAAGCATCAGCAAAAGGGGGAGAAAAGGGACAGTCTTAATAAAAAGAGCTCTCATTTGTGAAATATTCTTGAACAACCATGCAGTCAACTACAGAACTCATCATCAAGGCATAAAACATTTATCAAAAGAAACGCCAACTGCACACTGTATTACGTGATGTAGACTACAAGTTGTATAAACACGTTTTCACCATGTATTGATCCTGAAATGCAAAGTATGTAGGCAGCTTCACCTGCATATATAGTTGCAGAGTACTTACATGTGGAAATTGGGTCTAATTTCACTGAAGAGTAAGGAAGTTACATGGACTGAAGCTTTCAGATGGGAACCCAGCCACCCATGTACTCCATACCTCCCTTGCGTTGCACCTATCAAATGGATCACATCAGCAGTCCATCAAACATAGAAAAATTCTGTCCTTCCAAGTTCTTGGAAATCTGTTCTTGCTTCCAACTGGAGTATGTTACCATTACTGGTGTTGACTGACATTGCTTAGAGTGGTCCAGTCACAAAAAGGATGAAAAAAAGGAAAGTGTAAAGCTATGAAATACCTTCCTTCTGTTGTAATACAGTGGCTATATATACATACAGTGGCTGTAGTCCCATAAGGAGACCCCATGTCCTGCTGGTGAACCAACAACGTCCTGTTCAGGTTTCTTCCCAGCTGAAGAGAAAATCTGCACATGAAAATCATCATGCTGTGCTATTACTCATTACTGATTTATTATTCTGTTCCATCCTTGGATAGTTGTTTCTTTTAGGCTTTAATCAACGTGTGGTAGTTAAAATCTTTCACAATATTCCAGAAAAAGGGGTTACGTTAACAAAGTAAATAGCTTAATAGGTTCAATGGATATTTCTGTTCCTTTTTTAACAAAAGTTCAGTGGGTTCTTTTGCAGTCCCATACTACCACTGCTGTTGTATTTGGATATGATGTGGATGTGTAGGCACAGCCCTGGTCTAAATATGAGAGGGGTAGATGGAGCGATGCACAAATACTGTGCAGTGTTGAAATGCACACTGCCCTACTTACTGTTTGATCATTTCTAAGCTGTGAGTGAATCTATACCTGATACATGCAGATATACACAAGCAAACACCAGCTCAGATTGAGCAAATTACAAACTTAAAAAAAAAAAAAAAAATGAATGGACAAATAACCACTGCTAGATACGGACCTTCCAACTGATGTTACAGGTAGGCAATGGTCAAATACAGTCAGTGACTTAACACTATACAGGACACTAGTAACACATTTTAAGACTTCTAACACTGTCAAAATTAAAATGAATTTGTACCTGGCTTCCAATACACCAGTTCCTAGAGTTCGAAAGCCACTTCTCCTCCAGATTTCACAACTGGGCACAGTTTTAAAGAATTTGGATCTAAATCCAGCTCCTGACTTGCCACAAGGAGCAAAGCAGAGTCTCACAAAATGGATGTCTGACAGTTACCATGTGCCAGTTGTGAAGGTGGCTGATGCAAGACAAAACTGGACTCTTCCTTTTGCTTTAGCAGCAGAGCCCTTAAGACACAGCAATACAAGTAAGAATCTTTCACTAGAAATATAGGACTTTACCCCACACTGGGCAGACTTGAGAAACATTCCAAGCTTGAGATGAACTGAAGAAGTGTAGGAAATAGTACACAAGCATGGATCTAAAAAAAATTCATGGGAAAAACATGAGCTAATTTTAACTGTCCCATCTTTCTTTAGGAGAGCTGAAGGCTCTCCATTTGTTCTTACTTATTCATTCCAAACGCACAGACATGGTGTTTCAGCACATCATGCCTGTTTAAAAGTTATTTTCAAACCGATGCTGTAAAATCTCTTGGACACGCATGGAATTCCTTGCTAAGAGTCCAGTCCAACTTCCACTGAAGTCAGTACTTGGAGTTTGATGGCAGTTGTACTGGACCTTTAAGGTGAGATTTTCAAAAGCCTCCCAGTGACTCATGGTGTGCCTACACAGTTAGTTTGTGTCTGAGCCTGATCCTTAACTTGCTAATCACCTGCACAATTAAACTTCAATGCAACCACAGCCCAAGGCTTGAAGACCTTCAAAAAGGGGAAGGGTAGAACTCTGCTTCTGGGGAGCTGTGAAGGAAGAAGGGAGCTCCTTCTAGATGCAGCACAGTAGGAACTCAGGAAACTGTTAATTAGAGCAAACGAATATTGCCACTAGAGCCAAGAGGCCATTTGTAGACTTAAAATCGAGGTATGTTTGTGTGTACTGCTGAATCTAAGCTCTAGAATTTTCCTAAAATACCACTTTTCACAGAATAGATATGCCAGCTGATCTTTCTGGAAGGTCCAATGGGGTGGGGAGTCACAGAATCATAGAATATTCAGGTTGGAAAATATCTCTAAGATTGCCAAGTCCAAACCCAGCCCATCCCCACCATGCCCACTGACCACGTCCCTCAGTGCCACATCTACCCTTTTTCTTGAAAACCTCCAGGGAACTATATTCACATCTTAGACAAGTTACCATAGTTTTAGTTTCCTGAAATTAAACTCACACTGGTAGTTATATGAAGAATCCAATATCTAAGAAGCCAGTAGAAGAGAAACTTTCATCATCGAACTGATAAAAGATGCGAAGTTATTTTGTAAGAGACTAGCTAAGAGCTGACTTAAGTAGAAAATCACAGAGTGTTGAAATTTGTATAAGAAAGAAAAAGGCAACTATCAGTTTGTGATCAGCTTGCACCGTTTTAGTCTTTCCCCAAAGAGATTTTCTTTCCAGCTAAATATTAGGGATATTGTCGCTTGCTTCCAAGGATAAATTCCTGGAACAATAGCCACTAAGTTGACAGGTTTAAAGCTTTATCTAGAGGGAACATGGTAGGGAATGAGCTACAGAACAGATTTTTCATTTGAGACTCATTCCAAGAGCTGCAGAAGTACAACAGTTTCCAAAATGTAGGACAGATCTCCTCAGGTTATTGCCTTACAAAGGACAAGTCTGCGCAGCCAGCAATTAAAAATTCACAAGAACATCTTGTCACACGGCTCAACAGTCAACTTGCTTTCCATCTAATCTTACCTTGAGCATTCCTCATCTCAGGAGGAAGGGCAGTTGGACAGGACTAGGTTGCAAAGCCACAGAAGTTCAAGTCCCAGTCCTGATTCTGAGTTCTGAAGAACTCGTTCAACTCCTCCAAGATGCAGTTTTCCATTTGTAAAAAGAGGATTCTGCCACTTACTATTGGTTGTCTGTTCAGTCCCTCCAGATCCTGGAGTTATTTGGAAACAATCTCTTAGCACATGCTTACTTGTTGTTTTGCGGAACAGGAGATCAAGTGCCATTGGAAACCTTAAGCAATGTAGCAGTATTAATGAAACACAGTGAAATAAATTGCCAAGAGGTATCACGGTGTATAGAATCACCAAGGTTGGAAAAAGACCTCCAAGATCAGCTAGTCCAACCACTTAACCACCACCAATATTTCTCCACTAAACCACATCCCTTTGAACAACATCTAAACCTTTCTTGAACACTGTGCAACCCTAAGTGCCAGACAAATAACTCCCTAACAAAATCCATCCCTCTTGGAGAATGTGGTTCAGCTACATCACTGCCTCACAGTATTGTTCACCATCATTCTTGTCTCACTCTGGTGGAGCACTCCCAGCTCTGACAGAATTTCATCTCTAATGTAACATTTATTGTACAAACACCAGCAAGGCAGCACTGAAGAAGGAAACTGATTTTGTGACTTCTACACCAATAAAAGCTAAACTCTACTTCACCCTGAAGTTGACGGGCCTGATAGAGTAACATCAGGATGAAATTCTCTGGGTAATGTAGGCCAGACGTCGGGACAGATGATCACAATAGATCCTGCTAGTCTTGCAAAAAAATGGCTAATCCACTGTGACCAACTGTTAGCCCAGGCTCATCAGCAATTAGTGATTTCTTACTGTAGCAACACAAGAGCCATGCAAGGGGCAGCTATGGGAAAACCCTCACAAAACTCTGATGAGCAAATATCGTCCCAAATATTGCAGACCATTTGGTGATTTTTTGCATATCAGAATAAGGTATATGTTTTGAAGAATACCGTCTGCAAATTGTTCACCCTGTTCCACTAAGCCTGCTAAATCATCTGGAGGTGTCCCAGTTTAGCAGAACTACAATCCCTATTAAGTGGCACTCATTGCCACTAAGCATCATTGGACTTACATGATTTCCCTTGTAGATGTCTGGATTAAGTGGTTTTGCCAACTAAGCACCTCCTTTTTCTGATTCAGCGGAGCGTTCTGAATCGTATGTATTTTACTGCTTTATATATTTCAAGTAGCAAGAAAACTGGCTGGTTTTTGTCAAAATTAAAATACAGTTTATCTGTTGCACAAATTTTCAATACACGTGAGCTCCCAATGCATGCGGAATACATTTCATCCCATCTATGCATACAGTCCTGCATTATGTATATAGTGGTTTTCAGAGAGCAGCGAACAGCCTTCCCATGCACTTACCCTGGTCTGATAACATTCTTATGAAACAGAAATCATATGCTGAATGTTGGAATAATGTCAGCGCATAAAGGGAAGGAAAATAAATAAATAAAGAAAACCCAAATCCCAGCACCTTGAAGCAAAGCTCTGAGAAACCGTCTGTCTCAATGGAAAATCCTAAGGCTGGTGAATTTGGCCGCTTTCAGAGCGTAGTTCAGCAAGTAATGCCTCTTTCATTGGCCACTCAAAGCTCTAGAGTCACATCTGTTTGTGCTGGCGTGAGATTGGCACGCTGCTCTCGCTGATGAAAGCTGAAGCGATGGTGCCAACCTACAGGGAAAAGCATGGCTTTCAGGATTTCGCTTTCTTTCCTTTTCCTGCAACTATTCTAATACAGTGCCAAGGCAGCAAAAGAGGCGAGCACACAAGTCTTCTTTGGAGGACAAGGGGAATGGAAGGAGGAGGGGGGTGAGGAATGGGGGGGGAAAAAAGGCATCTGGTCTGAAAGCTGAACCCGTCATAGATTTCTTTCTTTTTTGATGATAACAGAACAGGTCAACAATGATCTGGACCTCATAAAGCAACTGAAGGGTTGCCATTAACTTCCACAGAAGCAGCTTTAGTCCCTGCACCTCTGCATGGCAACCACACACATCCCTTAGCCTTCAATGCGAGCAAGCCTGCTTTTCAAAAGATATTCTTTAAAAATTGCTTTCTTCTGAGGAAAGACAGAACAAACCTTCATTTCTAGGTAAGCTCAGGTTCACAGGCAACGACGCCATGGCCCACAGCTTGAGTCCCAACACAGGGCTCATGCAGGAAGAAAACTGAGATCCAGGGCTCCACACTTGCGACAAAGCAGAGGCTGCAGATTGTTTGAAACCCTGTTTTCCAATCTGGTTCCCTAAGAAGCAGGTGGGAAGCAGGGACAGGAGAATAATGTGCGCCACACCTCTGAAAACAGTGTCACCAGAGGGAAATTAGGGCATGAGTCATGAAGCCTCATCTTACATGATTTGAGTGCCTTCATAGGGGAAGACAGACGGAATTTGAGGTTAAAGCAGGACTGAGATTTCAGCTAGCCTCATTCTCAAGCCTTGCAAAACATCTGAGAATAATTATCTCTGTTCCCTTTCTTTAATTAGCCTCGTGTCTCATTAGAGCAGTTCACTGCCACGTCTTTATTTACTTGATGATATCTCCTCCACACCTTTGCTTCCCTCGTTCACCTAATCTTAACATCTCTTTTCCTTCCCTTAAAGCTCTTTATTTTGATGCTTTGATGTTGTATTGGCTTCCCCCTCAACCTCTTTATGTAAAAGAAAAACAAAGAAAAAAAAAATCTATACGCAAACCAGCAGAGTCAACTACATCTTGACAAATCGAGCTATTAAAAAGTCGGGAAAAGCAGATTTAAAGATGAAAGCTCATCTTTAACCCAGCTTCCTTTTTCAGAGACCTTAATATGATCTCTTTATGTAACTGTTTGCCAATTAATTCAAAATATAATGCGAGCTGCAACGTCTCACAGAGACAGGCATTCATTAGGTTTGTGGAGAGTGTATGGTTTTCAGATGTTGATTGATTTTTAAATCTCGTTGAGATATACAGAGCAAGACTTCTTTTAAATACATCAATTATCCAAACAACCACTGTTCAAATCTACACATTCACAAGAAGCTGATGGCTTCACATGGGTGGTAAACAGTTTCCCTAGAAGATCAAATACCAACATTTAATCTTAGAGTAGTGACAAGCCCTGCTCAAATTATGACCTCGCTATAGGGAAAACAAGAGTCATCATCATGGACTTTGCCTTTCTCAGCACATTACTAAAGCTTATAAGCAAGGACCATGTTCCAGGCTATGAGATTAGATTCTTGAGTATGTGATAGTATAGAATTTATAAAGTCATTCTGGGCATTTCATGGAGTTTGATATCACTTCCATCCTTGTGAAGATGGCCTTGCACTGCATGTGTGGTACCCAAATAATGCTACTTGCCTGAAACAGTTCAACTGATCATTCATACTATATCTCACTGGCATATGCTAAAACACAAGGAAAGATAAATAAGCCATAAGCTCTCAAATATGGCATTGAGGTTTACTGCTCTGTGCTTAAGGTACTCAGAGTACTCATTAGAAAAGGAAGTGTTTAATTGAGCTCAGTAGATTTCATTCCCAATGATTCTTGAGTCGAATCAAAAGTCCAAAGCTTATCACTTTTCAGATCTTTCCATTCCTGACTGACTGAAAGTGCTTTGAGAAGCCCCTGTCCTGCTTTGCTGCAGCATATTATACAACTGAACTGCAACAATATGCTGCAGAGGCAGTCTGAGATCCCATCTAAAATGGAGTAACTGAAAAATGACAGATATCTTAATCCTGATGTAAACCAAGCAGTTTCACACTTAAGCAGTCTGAACATGGTCAAACACGGTCCTATGGTGCCATACTTACCATGACTTGGTAGGACGACGGCCAGAACCTCTCAGACTTAGTGCAGTACACATCAGTTTGCTTCCAGGTGAGCTCTTCTGTGCAAACTTTGTGTTTACTTCTCCGTTCTGTTATTTTAAAAAATTCCTGCCCAGATATTTTTGTTACATCTATTGAATGTGTTAGTGCTGCACAGCTGCCAAAAACGTACAGAATATTAAAACCATTAGCTGTGCATTACCACCCATTGGATTTGTAGGAAACCACGTCAGCTCTGCAACAAGAAGGCAATTCTCAACCCTGGTATGTTCTTCAAACACGACATAGTACAGGCCTTATATTAGAAAGGATACAATAACATGTATGCAAATAGAGAATTTTGAGTATGATAGGAGTCAGAGTTCTCAGGTGAAACAGGCCAGGTAGGAAATGAAAAGTCAGCTGAGAAGCAGACTGACAATGATAGAGGGAGAGACAGAACGAACAAAAAGCAGAGGAAGGAAGGCATGTTGCTGTCAGGTGAAATGGTCAACTTTTGGCCTACTGGAAGAAGAGAAGACAAGAAGAGAAAATCCATTAGCAGATGCATGGAAGCTAGGCACAAGGCAGAAGCCCTGGACTTTGGACCAGGCATGCTCTCCCCTTGAGAGAGGTCAGGGGAAACCACACATCCTTGCTGTGCTACACTAGAGGATAAATTATAGGGACAAAGAAATAAAATGAGAAGTGCAGCTGGCTGTGCTCTGGCCAAATGCCCTCGCTCCTTTGGCCACCCTGTTCTTACCCCAGAACCCCTGACACCATTAAAAGTTATGGACAAAAGATGTAAGAAGATGACGAGATAGATGGGTTCCTCAGGAGTCCCAGATAATCATGATCCTGGTCCTGTCCCCTCTGCTCACACAAAACTACCAAAGAGAGGAATTTCCTCTGTGACAGTGCATGCTGGAAGCATGCCCAGGCCCACCACGGCTCCATCCCAGTCGTTCAGCGTGGAGCCCCCAGAGCTATTCATGATCAAGAGTGAATTCTATAGCCCCCTGCTTTCCCCTGCCCTGTTGGCAGCCAAATTCCAGTGCTGGCATTATGCAAATGGAGCTCAGTCCCCCCCTTCCCCACTCCTCAGCTCTATGCGATATTTTATTGAGCTATTGTTTCTCTAAGACAGTACCGAAGACATCACATATTGTCCTCCTCTACTGACAGTCTCGAGCCACAAAGGAAAATATTCCTGCCCTTACAGATGAGTTTTGCAAGCACACAGCACGTGCTTATGCCCCACTCATGGTAGCATACTCACAGAACCAGCCTACAACCAAGTGCAGCCTGTTTCCCCAATTGCTCTTAGCATGGCCACTGTTGTCCAAGGTGCAGAACTCCACACCCAGCACCAGCCCACTGCAGCTGGCACACAGTTGTATTCCCTGCAGGTAGGGTTGTGTAGCTGGGGTTGGCAGGCATATTCCTACAGCACCTGTAGGAATTCCTACAGCTCTGCTGGGATCCTGTGCTGACTCGAGGAACCAGCGTGCACATCCAAGGCAATTACAGAAGCATGCCTTGTTGAGGCAGTTCACTGGCGTAGCAACATTTTATTTCTCCCACCTGACAAAATAAAAAGCAGGAGAGAATTATTTGTCAACTCAATCCCTGTGTTAATCTAGTTGCAAGTATAATGTGATTTCCCTCCTGCCCCGGTAGTAGGTATTGCTACACCTTACATGTGGATCATTTTAATCTAATATAATCTGGCTGGCTAGGAAGGTTTCCCTCCACCACAGCTGCTTGTGATTAATGCTAAATATACAGGCCAAGCTTCAATCAGCAAGAGTGTGCATCTTAGCTAGCCTGTGTTTGGGAAATCAACAGTAAAACCTACAAAATGCAGAAGATATTGCAATGCTCTACAGGCTGAAGACACATCAGCTTTTTCAGATGTGTCCTCTATTTGCCATTTCTAATGTATCATTATCTTTTACTTCTTTTTCTTTAAGCAAAATGGATTTAAAAGCCGCTGATTGCAGAAGATAAGAAGTGTCACCTCACCTTTACAAATAACAAACCGTGGGCAAATACTCATTAACTACTTTGTCCTCTTCGTTTTACATTCGCTTACTGCAAACTTCAGCAGAAGAAAAGCACTGCTGTTGCAACCAAGATCAAGCGCATACATCACAGTAAATAACACAAAGCCAATAAATGATAGCTTTTTTCATCGTTATTAAATACAAACATGTATTCTTATTTTACTATAATTATCAAACTAGGATTAATATAATCTTGTATATTGCTTTCCTTCACGGTGAATTAAATTATGTTAAAAGTCTCCCACTAGTATTCTTACCCAGCAAGAAACATTTTAATTGTAAATTTGCCTTTTGGAGTCTTTGAATTACACACACGGGCACATTAAAAAAGGCAGTACTATGGATACCGTGTATCCGCTAATCTGTAAATAGACTCCCAGTCCAGGACTCATCTCAGAAATGTGGCATCAATTGCACAGGCTCCCATTTAGTTTTAGTTGAATAAAGCCATACTAGATACGCAAATAACATCAAACTTGCCGGATTAGAAAGGGGCACCTCGTACTCTAAATCATGATTGTCAATCATCACCCAGGATTAAGGGATATAGTTTAAAAACCTAAAAGCAAGCACTTCCTTTTAACTTCTGCCTACTGCGCATTTTGGATTATCGCCCAGAAATAGCATTACTTGAAGCAAGCCTGCCTCCCTTCTGCCATCCCAGGGAAATGCACCTTTACCAGCTGCTAACCTCTGTTGAGGGGGAAAAAAACCTCTCAGCAAAGCATACAATTTAGATTGGAGATCGACTGCTGGCTGCGATTATATTTATAACTCGCTTTTCACAGAAAAATGGGGTGTTATTTTTGGCTTAATAAGTGCTTTCCGAACACAGCCACCATTCTTGTCACAAAGATGTAAGGCAGTTAAAAACCAAAGCAGCTACCCTATGCTTACACGGAACTGGCAGCCTTCCTGAATCGCCGCCTTGCACTTGAAGGGTTTTGAGAGAGTTACTTGGAATGCATTTCATTGTACTCCTAAAAACTGAGCAGCATCCCATGGATAACTCCACCTGCTCTTCTACAGGCAAGACAGCAAACACTCAGCCTTTCTGTTTGGTCCCCTCTACCACTTTTCTACATTTCCTGGTTGGGCTACACGACAATTCTGCACAGCTAGAATTGCTACTTCTAACATCACTCCTTTCAGCCCAAAGAAGGCCACGGAAGGGCAAGGCTGGCCAACCAGCTCTGGGCACGTATGGGAGTTCAATGAGCTGAGCTCAGGATTGATCACTGGCTGAGAACAGTGCAGGCTGCTCGGTTTGGTACTTTATTCACCACTTACTAGCTGGTTTTCCAAGCAGACAGGTGGGAGGTTATCGATATTTGATGTAAAATTCAGGTCTGTCAGAGCACTTGGCTAATTCCACATGACTGTTAGGCTCATTTGACTGCCTGCACACATTGGACACAAACACCAAGGCTCAAACATGGCTAAATCCATGCAGAAAAGGAAAGTACAGAAGGAATCAGGGAGAGAAGATAGCTGCCTGCACAAACAATGGCCTGGCAATTTTTTAAAGGTGGTTCCTTGCTTCCATTTCTCCAGCTGCCACCAGTCTGCAATACACATCCCATCATTCACATCCACCCTTGTGAACTAAGCTAATGCTTGCAGAGCACTAAAGCATGCCACTTTACAGCACAGGCTCAATTAAAGTTATTCAGGCATGTAAAGCCCCTTAAAACAATGAGATTTAAGCATCCAGATACTTTTGTGGATCTGAGTTTCTAAAATGGATGCTGCAGCACTGAGTCTACTACAATGGATGCTGTGATGTGCTAGGAAGTGATCCTCCACAAGCAAAGTTTGCTTCCTGCATGAGCGTTTCTCTCCCTCTGTATATACATACAAATTTATACACATGTACATCTGTAATATTTTTAGACATAGGATGCAGTTAAGTCCTAAGAAAGACAAGGACAAACTAAAAGAGAATCAAAGTTTCGTCGCTTCAATCTTATTCTACAAAAATAGGATTCAACCAACTTCCACAGCTAATTAAAATCTGATTTTTTTGGAATATCTTAATTATAAAAGATGCTCACCAGAAACTAGGGACAAGGGTCATATCTTCAGCTGATGTAAACTGTCACAGCTCCACTGATTTCATCTGCGCTTCCACAATTGGAATGAGTCAATGAACTTGCCCCTAAGGTACAGTTTATGATTGCATACCGATTAAAGAAAATATATATTGGTTCTTTAAGGGAAAAAACCTCAGCTAAGGCTAATCTTATCAACATATAACCTTTTAATCAGATTACTGAAACAACATGTTAATTTATGAAAAGTTCAGCATTCTATTAAATTGCAAGCAACGTCGTGAATTGCAACCCAACAGGCTGCTTCATTGAATTCATGCAGCCACTCCTGGCAAAGGCATTCCAAATTTGAACTTAATTAATATTCCTACTCCTGGTTTCCATAGTTTCTTTTTAAACACGAGTACCAGCAGAAACTGGCAGTAACTTTACCCATATTCTCAATAATAACCCCCCTCTGGCTGTCAATATGTATGAAAGGAAAAATTTTTTGCATACCCCAAACAGCCTGCCACTTCCCTGTCTTTTGTCAAAAATATGTTGGCAACTTTCTTCTCTTTTTTGCTTACACAGCTTAAGATGCTTAACTGTTTCTCTGCTTGGGTTACACATAAGGCACCTTTTCTATTTCTCTTACTGTAAAAGGAAGTTAGTAACCACGCTCCTCCAACCTCAGATGAGGGCCACGTTGCATTTATTTGATCTGGTAACAATTTTCATGAAAGTGTGAAAAAAAAATAAAAAGAAATCAGGAGCTTACATAGCTGAAATGCTGGGGGAAGTGTTTCACAGCTCTCTTCCTCATCTAGGAACTCCCGAAACAGCTGATTTCCTTCTTGAGCCAAGGAGCTATGCCTCTGAATATGCTTTAAATTAATTTTTCTATTCCTATGTAACACAAGACTGTTCTTCACACTAGCAATTCTCGAACTAGCCTGAACACCAGTAACACAGACCAGTAAAGTCTCACCCATTCACCATCAGGACAGAAAGCTGCAAAGAAGCATAGCACTGGATTGCACTTGGGCAGGCAGAAAGAGAAGAGGTCTTGTTCTTTACTGTCTACATTCAGTACTGGCCCCACTTTATTAGTCAGAAGTTGAGCCAGATGACTTCCTGAGGTCCCTATGAATCCGAATTACATGTGTCTATCATACATGTAAGGAAGACAGACCGTAAGACCTACATCTGCTGCACAGCTAAGTACAGCCATAGCCAAATCGGCCGTTCCAAAGGTCAGACAGACCACTGAAAAAAACCCAAGCTGATAAAAAGATTAAATAAGAAGATAAACTGTCACAGCAAGCCTATGGCATACTCTCAACAGGTAGAGAAAACTGACAGTGATTCCATGAACCAGCTATCAAACACTAAACACAACAAGGGTTGGGCTGGACAGGAGCCATATTTCATTCCATCAGTGCTGACACTGACCACTATTTCCAAGACCTTGCAGAATAAGAAGCCTGTTTTTGGAGTTCCACAGTGCAAAAAGGTGATCTGTCATCCTGTCATTTCAAATTCTTCTGTTTTATTGAGTTGAACCAACTGGGCTCTGGTAGCAGTTGCCTCTCACACTGCCAGACGGGGAAGCTCAAAGCCACCTGTGAATCAGGAGGGGACAAGATGACAAGCAACTGCTTGACTGGTGAAGATCCTATTCTTGGAAGAGTTCCTGTCTATCCTGCCAAATATGCCTTGGCTGACGAGCGTGCAGAGGCTTGGGAGAAGAGTTGAGGAGGGGGAAGGGAATGGTGAGGATCAAAACTGTCTCCATGTAAAACAGGCCCAAGGGAGAGTCAAAGGAGAATGGTAACTCAGGTGAAAGTGCCTTAGGAGAGACTGAACATCTAAGCAGATGTCCAGCTATACACAGCATTTTCCTCAGAGGGAGATGAATTATTTCTCCTTGATGTGAGTGGTACTTCTCAGCTTTATGAACTCACAGAGTCCTAATCTGAGGGAACTGGTCAACAAAGATCAAAAAAGCTCTCTGCAGCTTAGTCCTTTGCGGGGACAAAAAAGATTTTGCAGTTTGCAGTACATAAACATAGAAAAAACCAAACACGATGGCAAGAAATCCCATTCCTTGCTTCACAGGGGAAAAAAAAAAAAATCTCTTAACTATTCAGCCTCACTGGGAAGCACAGCACTGTTTTTATTGCTGTTACAACTGGACAACATTTGCTAGGAATCAGATCCAGGAAAGTAAGAGGGTAACAGCAGTGAGGACGTATGAGGGCAGCTCACAAACAGGGCCCTGCAGGAAGCAGACAGACACGAGGTGCACCCAACAGACTGCCAGAGTAACTCTAAGATACGAAAAAGCCTGAGAAGTCATTCACGCCAGGACCAGCAGAACTCCACCATGAAGGAGACAGAACTGTGTTCAGTGAGGAGGAAGAGATCCAGAAAGTGAACTTCCAAGGACAATGGAAGGAAGTTAGTTTCTAAGAGGAACCAGTGATGGAACAGACGGATGGCATCCATAGATCGTCTATCTTGCACCGTACCTCATCACACAGCTTCAGACAAATGCACAATCACCAGTCGGCCAAACGGTCAGACAGCAGCTGTCACTCACACAGGCAGAGCTGGGATCCAAGGGGAAGCAGGATGAGAGGGGCTGCTCCTCTCTGCCAAGGACCAGCAGGTGTGGGAGCGGAGAGATGCCAAGCAGAAGGGAACCAAGCTAGAAGAAAACTCATTTTGTTTGAAGTTAGCCAGTGTCAGATTAGACAAATCAAAGACTTGTTTAGAGTAAAGCAAAGAGAAATAAAGGAAACGTTTCTCAGATTTCAGTCCAAGCCTTTTGTCCAGTTTAACCTCCTTTCTCTTTTTCCTCCGTTTGCTCATTTTCTTCATCCGTCACAGAATGGCCACTCCAAAACAGACTCATCTTTTGGCTTTCGGATCACCAAAGAGATGAAGATCAAAGCAACCTGGGAAGCACAGTTTTCATTCCTGCATCACCATGTACACTAATGTGCCTTTTCACACAGCACTGCCAATGGAGATAAATCCATAAGCAACATTGTGCCATAGCAGCCAAAGCTACTGTGCAGCCTTCGTAAAGGCAACTACTGAACACTGCAAGGCAGTATTTGCCTGCTATCAAACTCTCTGCTCTCTAGTCTATCAGCAGACTTTCAAGCAAAAGAAAACCAGCTCTAGATTCTTCCATTTTCAAGGGAAAAAGAAAATCCAAAGGGCCAGGCAAGCTGGAAGGGCTGAATTCATTACAGACAGTCTTCAGGGGTCAAAATAATGAGTATCAGTAGGCTTTCTTGGCCTCTACAAGAGGTTGAGGCAACCTTACCCCTTAGGCATCTCATTTGAGCTGATCTAAACAAGCTTCTCATTGGCTGTATAACTGATGAAGCAACTGAGACTTCTAGGAAGCCAATCATCTGTCCTACTTCAGTTATATGCCAGGATGAATCAGACTTTGGAACAGCTTCCTTCTCTTCGTCCATCTCATAACAAATCTATACAAGTACTACATAGTTTTTAACTTCACGGAGGTGATATCAGTACCTGTTGATGTTACCATGCCCTGAGAGCTGCTCCACTTTTGCCTCTAGCTATATTTTGCATCACACTGCAGAATTGCAGTGCCTTTTTCTATAATCTCGTTTTATCGCAGCATTGGCTCCATCCCATTTTCCCCTTGGAATCCACAGTCTGACATCCAAAAAACTTTTTTTTTTTTTTTTAATTTAATTCAGTGGAACGCTATGTCACTCTCTTCTCATTTCCTCAGCATATCTGGTCTTTCTTACGTATTTTAAAAAGAATAAGTTCTGCACAACGAGAGCCATTTCTCATCTATCATGGCATGAAGTCATTTGCTAGCACTTACAATTAAAAGAAAGTACGCTTCATTTCCATTCAAAGTTTGAGACAAGTGTAAGAGTGGATCTGACAACACAACATATCAGTTGCAAGATTTTTTTAAACCAAGTTGACAGACTCTTACAAGTTTCTAAATGTAAAGAACAGACATCTCCTGAGCCTGAACAAGACCTTAATCATCTTGATTCTGTTTTTCCAGAACTGCACTCTCTCCCTCAGCTGGTTTTGCTGTTGATTTCTGCCCTTGCATCATGACAGAACAGTTGAGCATTAAGCAGTCCCTTAAATCATTATTTTCTGCCTTCTCTTTTAAAGCCAGGCTCCTAGCATTTCTAAACGTACCATTCTTATATGAAACAAAACAAGAAACTGCCCGCCTTCCTGTTTGTTATCCCATCCCTGGAGGCATTCAAGGCCAGGCTGGATGTGGCTCTGGGCAGCCTGGTCTGCTGGTTGGCGACCCTGCAC
>JAOWBP010002559.1:49952867-49982115 GCA_028571105.1 Tragopan temminckii | reverse complement strand
TGGCGACCCTGCACATAGCAGGGGGTTGGAACTGGATGAGCATTGTGGTCCTTTGCAACCCAGGCCATTCTATGATTCTATGTTATGGTGGGCCTGAATTGAACACACCAACATATAGTGAGTTGCACAAAGCGTAGCTTGGGTTTTCTCAACCTGTCTTAAATGGGGAACAACCTACATTTTGGATCACATCACCACTGCACAAGGCATCCTCCCTCTGGTGGTCTGATCTGAGGGTACACTCAGAAACAATTTCCTAGAGGGAAACTGACAGCTGTGTCCCACTCTTTCCCTTCTCCATACACACAACCTGCAGTATTATTCCTATAAAAGTGCTGATTAACAAAACCAAACAAAGTAATTTCTTTTAAAGCAAAAGGTCTTTGCAGTGCAAAGACTTCAAGCAGATTTTGCCCATTTTCGCAGGAACTACCATCTTCTGCTCTTGGCATTTGCATTTTTTTGTCCCCCAAAAGCCACTTCAGCCTACTTTTCCATTTTCAGAAGACAGGCATGTTGTTGTTGCTAACAAAAACACCACCTTAGCACCTAACCCGCCAACAAATTAAGTGCTATCAGCTCAAACATGCTCCACCGTCTTCTCCGAGTTACACAGCAGTCATGGTAGGTTTTAATTTGCTTAGTGATCGGACTAAAAGCAGCTAAATAAAAATTATAATGCCCAAGAGCCACTTAGACTTGTTCAGACACTTTAAATACCAAATCCCTTCAGCAATATAACATTATCTTTACAGACAAAACTGAGTTTAAAAGTACAAATCTAATTGATCTCAAGTGCATTGGAATTACTATATTTAGCCACTGGATTATGCACTGCAGAAAGCCTCATGCTATGTAAGCAACAAAACTAATTGTGAAGAGACAAAGGTATGTGTCTAACACGCTTATGGACTTGTAAAAATGCACATTTTCATTGAAGCTGGCAACGTTACAGCTGCTAACACCAGCAGAGAATTTGGCACAGCGCCCTATATTTTGAGTGAAGGTAAACCAACTATTTCTGGTCTCCTTCAGAAGACCTGGAGTTCAAGACGTGCCTCAAAATTACTACTGAAGGCTTTCACCGTTGCAGGGCAAGAGAAAAGTACTTTTTAAAAGACTTTCTTTTCATTAGTCTCAAAGTTTACGTAGGCATTTATGACAGATGATCCATCCTCACAACAGCTTCTCTGAGATTAACATATATATCAGCATATACATAATAAAATTTTAAGAAGACACAAAAATAGAGAGATTAACTAGTCTGGTTGACCATCAACTCACATATGGCTGGAAAGGGAGGTCATTTTAGTGTCTTTGGATGGATGGGTGGACTCTGGATGCTTTGAACTCTGCTGCTGCGTGTGTCTCTGGACATCCCCCTTTGAGGGAAAAGCGACTAAAGTCCATTTTTACCCCAAACACAACACATGCCCCAGGCCTGCATCTCACCAGAACACACCTCAGATGTGCAGCTGTCAAGAAACACTTGCAGACAACATGATTCAAGATATCCTTCTAAAACATAGTGTCTCAAACCATGCCACATTTCCTACCTAATGGTACCAACAAGGACCAGGTTTCTCCTCTTGCTATTCTGTCATAAAAGGAGGCACATTCACTGGCTAAACAGTCTATCTTTACCATCAGAGACTTCCAGAAAGATGTACTAAGAGGGAAAAGCAACAGCTTACAAGCCAGAAGACAAAAGCGGGCCCTACAAAAAATAATAATTCACGAAAATGCCCAGAGGGAACCTACCCATCAAGCTCCTAAAACGAGGCTGTATCCCAGTATTGATACAGAGGATTGAGCTTTGGAGCTCTCATTTCAAGACGTTTCCTGCCAGGCTGGAAGAACAGAAGCAAAAGTGATTTAGATCAAAAATTCCACACTGAAGCAAACCTTTCTGGCCTGAAGGGTGTTGGGTTGTTTATGTGACCTTTTTTTTTTTTAAATGAGAAATTAAAAACACACAAACAGGGAAACAAAGTTAAGTTGAATCAAGCCCAGCTTTGCACATTTCAGCAATTCAGTCTGCTGTCTGTAGAACACAGCAGTATAAATATTGCTATCTCTGTTAAAATGAATTTTAATACATGTTGCACAGTACATATTAATATAGAAAAATACATGTTATCAGCAGTGTAATGTTGACCGTGTACTAATCCATTCCACCTGCTCAAATATTAGTGCAAATAATTATATATTTGTAATGCATCATTGCCGTTTAGTTTGAATCTCTGCCTCCAGAATAAATGTTTCTTCTCCGAAGTTGTTTGCTATTATGAGTAAAATGATATATATTCATACTCAAATTGACTTTGGGTGGATAAGTAAAATGAGCAACCTTCAAAAACCCACTTGTCTAAGACTTAGCAAGTTATTTTAATGAATTGTTTACAGCAAATAGAACGTTATGAAAATGTTTCCAATAAGTTCACGTTAGCTGGCTTTACTACAACACCCAAATACCACATGTCAGAACAGCAGAGTTCCAAATGACTGTCTTCACCTCAGCTGATGCTGCCAGCAGAACTGTAACCGTGTCTTTCAACACAAGTTATTTACCTTCCTTTGGTTCTGCTGCTGCACGGTTTATCTTTCTATGAATCAATCTGGGACATCTCGGCGCAGTTCTGCCTCTCTTTTCAAACAGAGGTGGCCTTGAGGAGGCTGGACCCTTGGTAAAATGCCAGCTGCCATCCCCACCATGCTGATGAACAAACTGGAAAAGCAGGCATTCAAGATGGGAAAGAACAGACTGCAAGTGCTTGTTTGTGACGTGATACAAATACGTATCGGTTGCCTCGGCTAGAAACGAAGTTGGGATAGGGCCAAGACTGACAAAGGCAACCCTGATAACAAATGAGGTGAATAAATTCCAAAGCAAAAAGGTGGTACAAACAGTCAACAAAGAAGAGGGGAGAAGAAACAGCCCCAACTTATAGAGCCCCATTGTGCACCCAAAACGAAGGAACCAAAAGGAGAAATATTTTTTAGTCCATTCTCCCTTCTATTCCTGCTAAACCCAGGTTGGAGAGACACAAAACACAGGTATCAGCACAACAGGTTTCAGCAACAGCCACTGCTGCCATTATCCCTATTGGCCTGAAAGCACCAGGATCCCCAGGTACCATTTGTTTATTTCAAGCTCTGGTAGCCTTATGAGACCATTTTGGTTTTCAGTAAAATGCCAGCTTTCAAAGAACATCACGTATTACAAAATCAACTGAAGAACCCAGTACTTACAGCTAAGCATCTCATGAGAATTACACAGGCCATTCCCTAAAATGACATTATAGAGGGGAACAAGTCTGACCCTGCAAGGACAACAATCCATAGCTCAAAGCTCCTGGATCAGCCTATGAATGACAAACAAAAACCTCTTCTGTAGCACAATGGTGACACAAAGGCCTCGCATCACCCCATGCTGAAGCTCTGCAACAGGGTAGGGCAAGGGCAGGCACAGAGCAGATGTGCTGACCCTTCCCTTGCAGCAGGGGTGACTTTCTCAGCTATGTCACAGGCAAGCTTTAACACAGCAAGTATACTGCCACAACTTACCACTTGGGTAACTTTAAGAAGAAATTCTTTACTCAAAAGGCAGTGAGGCCCTGGCTCTGCGGACCAGGGAGCTGTGGGTGCCCCATCCCTGGAGGTGCTCAAGGCCATGGATGGGGTCTTGCACAGCCTGAGCTGGTGGAGAGCAACCAGTCCACAGCAGGGTATTGGAACTAGATGATTTTTAATATCCCAACCCAAACCATCCTATGATTCTGTGAATTTTGTCATAGGGGAGGGTACATCAAACAACAAACCTGCAGAGATGAAGGAATATGGGGAAGGTAGCAAGATAAAGGCAAAGGGAACCAAACTCCTCCACCTACCAAGCAACATGTAGCTGAAGAACCATTAGGCAGTATGTAGAGGACACTTAGAAGCCATGCTGCAAAGTTAATGGCTTGCTCTCTGTTAGTGTTGTAACAGTGGGGAAGGGACAGTGCGGTCCTGAGGGGTCTGGAAAGGAAAATAGGACACAGAAATAAAGCTAATAGAATACAAGTAGAAACCAGGGCTTCCACACAGACTAAAGGCTGTATTGACACAGGATAAGCAGTGCCCCATACAAGTGAAAAGAAGACAGGCAAACACAGCTGCTTCTCGACTCACAGATAAGCAGAAGACACAGAAATCTCCTGCCACCAAAGAAATAAGGAAAGAGGAGAAAAAAAGAACAGACAAGCACTAAGCAGTGAACATGGCTGGACAGGACGCAATGTCTTCCCCTCCCCTCCCTTGAACAGGTGTAAAAACAACTGTGGAAGAGAAAACAAACAACGTGCCAGCCTCTCCACTTGATGTCCACAGAGAAAATACTGCAGTGTAGGCAGCAAGACACGAATCTACCTGTTTACAAAAGGCAGAAGTGTGAGAGACATTGCCCTGATGGCAGCATGGAGCAGAACAAGAGGATGGGAAAGGTGCTCTTACCTTTCAGGTGTCCTCGAGAAGAGTAGCTCTTGGCACGAAGCATGGCACTGTCCTTCCTGCTGCTCTTGAGATGGAAGCATAACGAAGAGCTGCTACCTGCATCTAAAATGAGACAAGTAATCACTGTTATGTTTCATAGGGACACAATTACCACCTTGGCCTGGGCTGGTTTCCCTGCCCATGACTGGTAGAACTCAAGCACTAATCCAAATTGGCAATTTGGCAATAAAAACTTAATCCACAGAGTACCACCCCTTGTTGGGATTTGTTATGACATCTAAAATTGAGTAAATTTGAAACTGAGGGTTTCTGAAGAACAGGCCTACATATTCCAGGACACATACTAGGACACAACAGGTCTCTCTCCAGCTTTTCAAAGCACTTTAGAAGAGGCAGAATTTTTATCACGTATTTACCTCGTTTCCTACAAACCCAACTCAAGTTCTCTTACTGATTGTCCCTGAGACAAACCAACCTTCTCCCTATCTGGAGAACTCCCACGTAGTTCTCCAGCCAAGCAGTTACTCACCGTTATCCACATCACCGCAGTCTTGAAAGAACAAAACCAGGCTCAGCTCCAGCAATCCTCTCCTCCTTCCTCCTAACCAGACTGCAGTGCTGAGGCATTTCTGCTGCTCACAGCAGAAGCAGGCACAGCTCACACTGCAGCATTACCACCTGTCCTTCAGAGTAGATTTACAGTAGAGCATGGAAAGCCTCTCCTCACTGAATCCAGCAGTTTCAAGATGAGCGAGCAGCTCCAAAGCCAAGTATTTCATCCAGCCCCTCCTCTAGAGGCTCACTTCATTTCAGGATGGGGATGCAGTTTGTAAAAAGATTCTAATTCCAATCCTGCTTATTCTCCTGGGTCAACGTGCATGCCAGGTTTCTATTAATCACATTTTAACCTCCCATGTGATGCGCTACAAAACTGCTTGTTCCCCATCTTTTTAATTCACGTCCCCGTTTCTTACCCTCACCTAAAAACCTGGACCTTCCATTTTTCCAAGCACTTCCATTTCCCAATTTTATTTTTATTCGCATTGAAAAGCCTTCTTACAGAGCACCAATTCCCGTGCTTTGCACATACGTGAGACAATAACAAATCACGTTACTAAATTATAGGACTTCTAAAAACACAGCTTATTTTCCAGCCCACAACAGTTCACTGCAAAGCCATTTTCACCAATTGTAGACAACATAATTACACACACACGCACGCTCTCGTCTCAGGCATCCATTTGGCTGCCAGCCTGTTAAATGCCAATGTTCTGGGAGCAAGCATTAGAAAGGCAACACTTTACTTCATTACACGAACATTATAATGCATATTTGTATTTTGGATAGTACTCGATGGTATTCAGAAGCCATTGGAAATATTTTCCCAAATTATATGCTATAATAGCTCTAAACTTAAAAAATGTGTGAAAATTACAGTCTCCCACTCTATCCCAATCCCAGCTGTATGGCAAAGCAAACTTACTGACAACATACAGAAACTCCTTCAGTACGTGCATGGGGAGGTTTGTCAAGAAAAGGGGAAGAGGAGAGTCCACATCAGTGATTAGTTTGATCAGCAAAATTATTTTCCCCCCCTATTTTTCTTACTAAATGGGTTTTGTTTGTTTTTATAATTGAGCATAAAGACATTAGGAGAATGTGGAAATGAAATGGAAGAAAGTTATCTGGAGGAAATTCTTTTTATTGAGGAAGAGTTTACATATGTATGTTCTAGTATTCACCTACTTTTTGCTGCCTCCTGTTAACAGGCATGATGGAAATATTGCACTGAGCACATTCATGGGAAACACAGCTAATAAAGCAAGAAATATGGTAAATACACATTTCATACAACCTTAAAACAAGTCAAAACAACCATACAACAAATTCTGAAGCACTTCTGTGATCTGTGATCTTAAAGTGATGTTCACTGTTCTGAAGTTTTTCATTACAAATTGACACTTTTTTTTGTAGAAAGATTTTATACTGGTTAATAAAACCACAGCCTTAAAATCATTGGCTTTCAGTTACAAAGGTAACAGAGAGGTATCATCTGAATTCACATCAGAGCTTTAGGAAAAAAAAAAAAAATGGCAGCAGTACAAGCATGGGCCTCCTCCAGCATCCCAAACTCTTTGTGGCTTTGCCATGGCCAAGGAATAGAGCTCTGCAGCTCAACAAAGCAGCCAGGCTCCCAGAACACTTTGAGAAAGTCTGGCATCCACTCTCTTGTTTACTGATAGAGTGCTTTGCTAAAGGGAAAATGAAGCAGAAGAACCTCAACTAACCAAGAAAAGTTCCACACGAGTCTGTTAATATTGACTACACCTGGGAAGTCATTAACGAAAATAATTTTATTTGACCAACCCTTAAGGTAAATCTATAGAATTGCTGCTCTGCAGATGGGAGAGAAAGGTTTTCATAATGCACGCTGAGCCCACAGTAGAAATAAAAGTGTTAGAGATGATCTGTTCGGGGACGATGTGAGTCAGATTGAAGACAGTCCACAGCAGTTCCAACCTGTTTTCCACGAGTCTGTTCTGAACAAAGGTCTATTTACAACAATTTTCAACTGCTTGAGGAAAAGCTACCCTAGATGTTTCAAACCACCAGTGCTTCAATTCTCACTCTGCACACAATGTGGTCCATCTCAGAAGCACCTTGAATAAATGCTGTAGTAGAACTGACGCAGAAGTAGTCTGTCTCCAATATTAAAATTACGAGCAGTGGAAGAGCAGCTTTTGTACACTTCAACATTTCATATTGCTCAGGCACCAAGGATCAATTATCATCAGCACAGTACATTTCACCTTTTGGATTTTGCTAGAGCTGCAGTCCATTCCTCCCGTAGATAAATGAACACTTGGGCTACATTTTTATCCTTTCACTTGTTAGAATCTGAATTTATTTATATATAAAACGAGAGACAGGAAAAAGTTGTATTAATCCAACCACAGGCACCTTCACCTTGTAGTAACAAAGCCTAGACAAGGCAGCTGCACTTACTTCAGGAGCATCTATCAAATTCAGTGTTCCAATATCAAGCAGAGAGAAACAAGAATGTCAGGTCATACAATGCCAATATTTTTCAGTGGGCCCTTGACAGTTAGGTGAGAAAAAAAACCAACCCAAAACCAAAGAACCAAAAAAATAAAATCTTTCCACCACGTTAGTTATGTTTAGAATGCTACACAATGAATAAATTACATCTTTGTGGGATACTGTTCCTTTTACTTCTATATCTCAAAGAAATTCCCAACTAATTAATTAGAGCAAGAAATTACATTGAGCAGGATAACGTTTTAAATGAAAGAAATGACTTAGAAACACCAATCAAAGATAATTTGATTATGATTAGCTGTGCTGAAGTCTAAGTCATTAAAATTGATGAAGAATGTTGTTACACTGGTCTATTCTATGTAATCCATTACCTACGCTATGCTCTGTAGTTCAACTCTAACAAATGGTATCTGATGATTCAATACTGAAGACTAAGATACTTCCCATGTACCACTTGCTTTCCCACACCAACACATCCAATTAAAAAAAAATATCAGTAGCAAGTAGTTGTGCTAAAATTCATCACTGGGAGAACTTTAGCTTACATATCATTCAGATTTTCACTTGCTAGCATTCTACATTGTCACGTCTAAATATGGCTGTTTTATTCTGAACAGTCATTATTCCACAAAAGTTACAGCTGTGGTTTGGTAAGAAAACATTCCCTGTGCTTTCTGAGGCCTGTCCATAGGTACATTTCCTCCTGTGCTCTCAGCTGAAGTGACGAGCAAGACGTGCAGACCTATAATCAACACGCAGCTGAACAAAGGAGTGAAGGATGTTCTTGTCCAGATTAGCAAGTTGTTCACCTGAGCAAACTTGCTTTAAGTTATCCGGGGCTACAACCAGAAGATTGCAAAGTGCATGCAAAGTATCAAAGAGCTGCAACACCAGAGCAATCTGTGGTTAAGAAAAAAAAAGAAAAAGAAAGAGAGAGGTATTAAGAGTAAAAAACTGCTTACAACACCCATCAAGATTCTCAAAATACTTCTACCCTATAGAAAATACATTTCAGTCATTCTGTGTATAGATATATATAGGCACATGGAATGAAAGCAAAAAAAAAACCAATTACAAAGTAACTAAGATAGCTTGCTATTTCTCACTGTATGCATATCTCATGTTAAATACAAATCTACACTGCAATTTAAAAGTGTATTGAACTGCTTACAAAGACACAAACTGAAGGCTAGAACTGATTTCTTAACACAAAACCCTAAGACATCATTGAGAAAACTAAGGGGAGGATTTTATTTATTTATTTTTTAAGTTTTAGACTAGGGAAAGACTCACTGATACCAACACATGTAAAATGATAATAATAAAAAAAAAATCTCTACCAAATTTCAGTAAACTTAACCTCTAATAGACTTAGAAAAACAAGTTTTACTATGTCTCCTTGTCTTGACTTTCTCAAAATTTGGGCAATGGTCACTGGGAAAAAACAAAGCACTTGAAGCAAGAGAACCACAGGTCTTGGCCAGAAACCAAATCTTAGCTTTTACTTCAAAACAAAATTATATCTAGAATACACAGTATCATAAACAATAAACATCCTCTCTCTATATATATATAGAGAGAGAGAGAGAGAGAGAGCCTGCAAACAACAAAATGGTATCAGCAGACTGCTCTTCAGGATGTGATAAAGCGCTGCTAGTACGGTTAACAGAACATACAACACCAGCACATGAAATGCTGATATTCAAACACAAAGATTATTTTTAAAAACTGCTCAGAAGAAATGGGAAAATAAAATATTATCTAACCAATCAATATGGCTGTACGTCACCACCATACACATAACTTACCTTGAAGTCTTTGGCACACTTTCTATATTCAGCCACGTCACAAATAGCCAACATGCCACCCATGCAGCTGTAGGAATATTGCTGCAGGTGTTCGTAGATGAGTCGATGGAAACGAACTCCAAGCTCCATCAAAACTGTGTCCACGTTTTTACCATCCATAGACTTCCTAATCTTTTCCACCTGCTTTCTAACATAGCTGCAGACTTTAACACAAGCCTTAGGAAAAAAGAAATTAAGAAATAAAAAAAAAATAAAAATAAATCAAGAAACCTGTTCTCATAAAGTGCCTTCTACACCATAAGCTGAACATTAATTAGTAATTTCTTTAAAACTCCTACAGTGCAATATCATCTGTTACCTTCCAATTAATAATTCCAACAGGTTTTCATCTGCCACAGAGACATAAGTATGCATAAAAAGGAAGGATACAGGACAACATTCCACCAAATTATGCTTTATGTCGGTTCAGTTTAGTCTGCACTTTTAATTTAAGCAAAAATTAACCAAGTGGGGACAATCAAGATGATTCAAACCCTGTCAGCAGCAGACGTAAACCCAGTTTAACAGCCATCTTCACTCTTCCCACACACTACCAACCTCTACAATCTACTGCTCCACTCTTCCCATTATCACCCAGCTTCACGTATTCAGATATATTCCTCCCATTAACAACTGTTTGTTCTCTACTTCTCTCTGCATTGCTCCCTAACAACAGCTTAATGCAACCCAGCCCTAAAGTTTAAATTCCATCCTCCAGGCTGTAAAATACGACACATTCAATGGTAGATTCTGCAGCAAAAAATGGTCTTGCCATACCCACACTGCTTTCTTCTGTTCCTAAGGGGAAAAAGCACCCAGCAACCAGAGAGTATCTGATAACAAATTTTCTGAAACTTGTTATCAAGCCAATTATCAGTTAAAAACTTGGTTTTAAATCTGGGCCTCTTGGGATGGGAAAGAATTGTGACAGCTTGTACAGCACCTAATGTCAGATTTGTGTCTGACACCACATACAAAATTACAATGTTCCCCTCCAGCTTGGAAAAGCAGTCCTCAACAGAGTTTGCAGTTGCTTCGTCCAATGGCTAAGTAAATCAATCACATGCACATTGTCAAACATGAATCTGTTAAACTCTGTCTCGCGTTTGATATCATTCAAGCGTATTTCAAGCTATACTGATGAGTTGGAACTTAATTTACTTACATTAGTATATTGAATCAAAACGTTGTTTTCATCTTCTGGTTTAAAATCTGTCTTTTTCTGCTCTGCAGCCAAGATATGCTTCATCTGTCCAATCATACAATTCAAAGTCCTTTAAAGTTACAAAGAACACTTAGAGTTTTGAAGGGAACGTTCTCATTTCCTTTCTATATTTACATATAGTAAAGTGGTTCTGTATAAAAGTATGTAGCATAAAGCAACGAGGAAAAAAACCTCACCACTTAACATTTAATCTATAGAATATATACCAAAAGCAAACATAGGAAACAAGGGACTGAAGTTACAGTGCAATTCTCTAAAGAAGACAAGCTTGATTTTAAGAAAGTCATTAAGAAAAACAGAAGTAGGGGAAAAAACAAGCAACCGTGCTGGCCAGTAGGTTTTAAAGGGGACACATTAAGTGGAAAGTAACCAATTCCAGCTCTTCAGAGAACAGATAACATTCTTCATTGCTGAGGGAATGGGACAGCCAAAGGAAGAGTTCCAAATGCTTAGTTTAGTAGAATTAGATCACACTGTGTATTATTCAACAGCAAGCATCAGAAAACGCTTGTAAAATGAAAAAAAAAAGAAGGGCAGGGGAAAAATATTTATGCCCATAAAGGTAATAAATGGATCCTTGAAAACTCCTTTTCTACGCATAGAAATTCAAATTTGCATTTCAGGTGTACCTCATTCAACAATCTACATGCAATCAAATTTAAAAAAAAAAGTTTCACAGTCTCCTCCATTTCTGTTTTCAATTAATACTCCCAAGAGACTGTTTACACAGAACACAAACTGACAGAAAACCATGAGAACTACTTTCAGTTGACTAGTAAATCACTTCTATAGAAGCAGACAATTATTGTGAATACCATTCCAGAAGCTCCTGCAGGACTCGTTCAGATTGCACAATGTTGATGGCTTTAACTCTAGAAATTACTTGCATTAGCAATTTCAGCATTAGAAATAGCTTTATTTTTCAAACTAGATCATTCCTTTCGGTAAGGCAACCAATTCTTAGCAGCAGTGGTACCACAAAGCAGCATGTAAGCAAGAACACACATTTTACATGCAACATTCATCTGAAAACTAAGCTCTCCTTTACGTGTAAAAGTGCCCAATGCTTATGAAGAGTCCATCCACAAACCTTTGAGCACACTGTTTTCCAACATAGACTTGTTCTCCTAAGTCTTACTGCCACTTTTAAGAAATTATTTACTTGACACGAACAGTTAAAACTATTCTAATGCTGACAACTGACCCATGCCTGTCTAAAGCTAAGCTTATGGTTGCTGTGGTTCAAGTATTTCAAGCTTTGCATTTAAGCCTTTATCATCAACTTCCAAGCAGGAACAGCTGAAGTCTCAGTTGTTACATACACATATTCCACCTCCGACCATTCTTTTTGCACCTGCAGAAAATGCCTTTAAGAAACAACTTGTAGAGCTCTCTGGAAATACGTCCAATCTCTTCCTTGTCTCCACAGAAATCACCCTGTAGGACATTAATGCAATGCCTACTTTTCCTATATAGTGCTGTTCTCTACCCTTTCCAGTGTGGAATGACTCTTACATAAACTTCAATGAGTTCCAGAGTAGCTTTCATATCCCACAGGAAGATTTATTTCCATCACTGCATGATTTTCATTTACAAATGTTACGGCTATTCCAGTAATATTAGAAGAAATGGAAAAAAAGATTAAATAAGTTACCATCTCAAAGCAAGTTAATGTCAGAACCAAAATCATTCCAGGTCTGCAGACTTCTATGACTAGGTGTAATCCATAGCACAGATTCACACACGTCATCTAACCTATTTTTGTCAAACTTTTTCCTTATGGAAACTCTGCAAGTCTTTAACCTATTTCAATCATCATTCCTTTAAGTGGGGGAAAAAAAAAGTAGCGTGAGACAATAAGGTAAAGCTGAATGACTGCACTCTCAACATAACAGAATTATTTACTAACGTCTGTCCAGATTATGTAGGGTCAGAAAACTGCCACATAAATATGACCCTCTATACAAACAAAATCTAAGTTTCCTACACAGAATAATGTAAAAAAAAAAAAAAAAAAAAAGAAAGAAAAAAAGGAAAACTTTGTGTTCAGAAATATTTAATCCTGAAAAGGGAACCAAATAATAAATCACAAAGGAGTTTTAAAAGAATTGGTGCTTAACAAAGTTTAAATCTCTACTTGCCGATCAATGCCCATATCCAGCTTCACTTCCATTTGTTCTATGATATCCTTTTTCTTCTGAAGGCATTCAGATAATTTAGGAGACGAACTGCAACAGCATAAAGAGTTATGTGAGAAAGGGTTAGAATACCAAAACAAATCTGTTTGCTGGGACAGTTTCTTAAATCAGGGATGTGTGAAGAATTCCTGCTCCATCAAAAAGGATGAATCTACGTGGAGTAGGCTGGCTTCAGATCACCAAATCAATAGCCACGTGACTCTGAGCAGAATTTGGAGCACTGACTGGCAGCACATGCACACTGATTGATAACACATCAGTGCGTTCCACCTTGAGCATATCCAACCAGCAGCTCATTGATTCCACACAGATTCCATGTAATTCACATGTTGCTCCATGGCATGGCCAACTTTTCCCCTGCAGAGACTCCAGCCCTGCTATCACCAGCTCACCCCAAGACGCAGTTGTAAAACCACACTAACCCAGTGCAATGCAGCAGCAAGATCTCTGCAAAGCAACTCCTCTTCTTCTATCAATACCCTAAAAGCTCTCTCTCCCCTTCTGGTTATGTAAGTGTAACTTCCCTTCCTCCTCTTCCCATGACAGTATTTCATCTTCCTGCAACATCAAGCTGAACCACTCCAATAAACTCCTCTTAACAGAGATGAAAATAAAGAACCTGCTCTGTTCACCAAAAATTACCATTCACAATGGAAACACTAATCAAAATTGAAGTACCTGATTAATGGCATCAGATGATCATTGAACTGTTTGTCAAACAAATGGAAAATAGTATTGGCCTGGTGGACAACATCCAAGAAATAAAGATTTGCGTTTTTTGAATCAGAAGAGGGAATGCCTAAAGGAAAGAAGGTTTCATTAATATCATAATGATACACAGTTCTTTAATTAACACGATATTTCAAATATGTAGATTTTTCCATGAGTGCTAAAAATCACATGCTTAGAGTTGGAAAAATTTACTGTGGTGCCATGTGTAGAATACTTCTCATGGGTTTCACTTAATCGACACATTTTGAACAAGACCAATCAATGAGGCACAGCAAAAGATCTGTAAAGATGATCTGCACGAAAAGGCCAATGAGATGAAGTGTTCAAAAAATATTATACTCACCAGCAAGGCCAGTTTCTAATGCATAATCAATGTGTTCAGTGCATAAGAACTCTACAAGCATAGAAAAAATTCTGAAAGCGTTCTTCGGTAAGTCAGATGGATCAGAGAGCTTAAAAGAAAAAGAAGAACTTTTATTCCAAAGGTCAGTTTTACATATATTTGAAAGCTTACCCAATATTGAGTAGAGGATAAGCTTAAAGTGTAACGAGTATTTCAGAAAAATTGGAATTTTATTTTAAATTAAAAGCATCCATACAGAGAACTATTCAGGAACAGCCTTCAGCATCAACAAACTCTTTGGTACTAACAGGTAAAATGAAGACAATGTGCTGCAGGATGCTATGGAAAGCAAAAATATACACAGTTTCTAGTAATAGCAGTGATAATAAATGAAGGAAGGCATTAATTCAGTTGTAAAAACACAAATATCCAGCTGTAATTTCTGTAATCACCTAAACCACTCACTGCTCGGTGCTGAAATGAGGTACATGGTAAAGGTTGACACTATACACACCCTGCCTTTTTTCACTGAGTTTTTGCCACTGACCACAGCTAGAGGCAGTGCAACTGTTCTACCACTGTCTCAGTACCTCAGAAAAAACAATACGTTCTGAACCTCACTGACATTTAACACAGTTCAGCTGGAGTCAACAGAGCATGAAAATTTTTATTAAGTGAAGTAATGCCTACATGTACACAGAGCATCTCTACCTTCATGAACTGTAAGCAACACAGGATTTGGGGCAGCAACTTGTCTGCAAATCCATTTTTTAAAGAAAAATGTGACAGGGCTTTTGCATGGAAAAAAATGGAGCTTTGGTTTTCAAGGAATTAAGTGGAGACTTTTGGAAGCTTGGAGTAAGGTTACTATCGCAATTCAGGTTAATTTACACAAGAACACTCCAAGAGATTTCCATAGGATACCTAAAAAAATAAACAAAAAGCCCACCCTGTTAGAGACATTTCCAAGCACAGGGATGTTTCAATATATGGTTAGGCAGGAACTGTCAACCCTTTTCTCCTAAATCAGTCTTGGTTGGGACTCACAGTGTACCAGCATGCATCTGTCAGACAATGAAGTATTCCAGTTTGCTAGCCAGTCATAGAATGGCTTGGGTTGGAAGGGACCTCAAGGATCATGGAGCTCCAACCACCCCACCACAGGCAGGGCCACCAACCTCCACATTTAAAACCAGACCAGGCTGCCCAGGACTCCATCCACCCTGGCCTTGAACACCTCCAGGGATGGGGCATCAATGGGCCACTACTTAACTTCTCCGTTGCAAAGTGAATTGCTCTGATCACAAACACAATCTTAGCAGCATGACACAGAGGTTTTTAACATGCCTGTAATTCTAAAAGTCTCCTTATTTCCCAAGATTCATTTTGCACTCAACCAGTTTTCCCCAATTGCTCTTAGAACAAGAAAAACGTGACCCTAACAGGGGAAAAAAAAAGCAAAAGTATGCATAATAAGAAGTTTGTACTATGATTTTAATGATTTCCTAGCAACAACCATACTGAGAAAAAGGAAAAATCACTGACTTCCACCACTAAGAATGTGAGCATCCCTACATGTATAGGTAATGCTGTGCCGTATATTTTGTTACACGCTTGCCCCCTCTCAGAATGTTGAATATTAAAGCTTCTTAATAACTAAGGTGTTAGAACCTCTACTACATTATGCTAATTTAGAATATTAGAGGCATCAAACTATTGTTAGGAATAACTGTGTTTAGCTAATAAATATTGCCTAGAAATTCACTGAAGTCTCCAATTAAATTTCATGGGTTTTCACTTACACTTGAGTACCAAACAGTAAATCACAGGCAATAAAACAGGTGATTTAGTTAGAAAGAAAACCTTTTTGGGTAGCACAGATTTTTAAAGAACAGTACAGAGTTATCAAGGTAAACTATGAAAAATGATTTCACTCAGTTCTTTATTGGTGATACTCTATGATGATTGAAGAAATGGCACTTGATACAAGAGAACAACTCTGTAGTCATAAAACAGGGGGGGGAAGCAGTAAATTCTTTTCAGTTCTTGGGTCTGGTTTATTCAAAAAGAAAAACATCAAAAAAGAAACCATCAGTGTAGCTAAGTAGGTTTAACCCTACCTGCTTCTTCCAAAAATAGACAGATAAAACTAATCCACATTTATACAGAAAACCCCAAATCCCTAATATGACCCTGACTCAGTGAGAAACAGAAGAATTTTTTAATACACTGAAGTTCTTCCTTTCTTCCTATCAAACTGAACTTCAAGATTTGATTTTATACACAAAATTTTCTCTTTAATGGAGACAGCAGGAAGTGAACTTACTCTGTGACATCTCTCAAAAGCTTGTTTGGTTTCTTGCAAAAGGTTCACCACCACTTCTTGTGAGAGAAAAGTTTCTCCATGGGTGTCAATGCTCGGCCCCAATGGCAAGTTTGTACGTTGCCTTATCCTTTCCTTGAGGTCCTGAATACTAGAACAGAAACACCGAAAGATTTTGCTGGGTGGAAATCATGAAGCTCACATTCAACAATACCTTACAATACTTCTGTTGTTAACTTACAAAAACAGAACCCAAGACACGGTTTAGGATATGCAAGCGTTAAGACAGTCTTACAAGCTTAAAAACATTGCTAGTAAATGCAAAACCACCACCTCTGATCCCACAGTCAGCCATGTCCTACCACGGCACGTTCATACCATGGGAAGCTGTTTCCCCTCTGGGATGTGTGCTCTGTGGACAAAGTTTAGCCTCCATATGTTGTCACTTTTTACTTTCAAAACACTGAGGTTTTCCTCTCTCATCCACACCCACAAATCCTTTCATCCTCATCCCTATCTGTCCAGTCATGACTTAGTCAAGCATGCTCCAACACATTTCCATGCATAAAGCAACCCAGTCATTGCAATCAATTTAATTTTCCCCGAGAAAATTAAATTTTTATCTTTGCTTTTATTCATTTCATGACTCTGCTACTGTTGTTGTTCTCTCCAAATCATTCTTCATGCCTGAACCCAGGTGCAATAGTCTCATCACCTTTTCCTCACACAAGTTTTCTTTCTTCCTTTCCCACGTCTCCCTACTCCTTTTTAGTTTCTCTACCCTGAGGATAATGAAGTCTTGTTTTACCTTTCTCTAAGTCCATTGCATCTTCTGGGCTCACTAAGAGCTTTTTCACTGACATTGCTATGGTCTTTTCCCCTTCCTAGGTCTTGGGAGGGGACCACAAGACCTGGGCAGGTGAAAAAAAATGTATGCTTTTAGATACACACATACACATGCGTTCGGTACCTTAATTTTGCTTCAGTCCTTTTGTGGATCTGGATCCTAAGTTGAAACATAAGTTTAACTGGTATTTTTCATTTTCCACAAGTATATAAATACCATGCATCACCCTTCACATGTATCAAGAGCAGTAAGATTTTAGAGAAAGCTAACAGAAAATGACAGCAAATTATAAAAAGTTGTAGGTCGCTTTAGAGGTCTGCTCTTTTGCAGTTGATCAGTGTACATCTAGCATGAAAAATACAATGTTTCTCCCTTTACCACCTCCCTTCCACTTCAGAAGTAGAAAACTTCATAGAAGAAACTTACCCTCCAGTGCCAATAGACCTCTTCTGGTGGTTTTTGGAATCATAATAACGTTGCAGAATCATAGCACTCCTTGTTTTCAAATAACCAATTTCCACCTCAATGTAATTCTCCAAGTAGGAAATGAAAATGGATTTGATAAGCTTAGACAAGAAAGTCTGCTTATCAGTACCCAAGTTAAATTCCATCAATTTGCTTGAAAGATTAGTAGTTCTTTATGCAAAAGAAACAAAGAAGGGGAGAGGAGGAAAAGGTTGCATTTGTATGAATTACAGCATTACATGCTTGTAAAGTACATAGTACAACAGAATACAGATCATGATTAGAACTTCCAGCAGCAGCTTTATACTTAAGTAAAGAACTTCGCATAATGTATGTTTGATTACATACAGCACAATTGCCATCAAGGGGAGGACTGGCTTTTGCCCAGTCTAAAAAAAAAAAAAAAAAAACACTCAAAGATCACAATGCTAAATACCTCCCATTCAAAATAATAATAGCTATTTAAAATTTCTAAAGAAATCTAATCATTGGAAAGGTTAACAGACATTACGTTTTTCCCATTTTTATGAGGAGTTTGCTTTTTTGTCCTGTCTTCCTACATCTTGATGACGTTTCATCATTTCATTCCAAGAGGATATCTACAACAATCATTTTATCATCTACATATATGTACCTTGTATACAGATCGTAAAGATTCTTAAGATACTGTTCTGCATCCGATTTCCTGTGTTCTTCCAGCTGGTCCTTTACATAACTCTGTAAAATTTAGGTATATCTGTTAGAAGAACAGATATCAAACCTCAGGTCATCCTCACTTGTTAGGTTATATATAGTTTTCTTCAAAGCACACACCTGAAGCAATTCATATAGTCTTTGGGTTAAGTCACTGATACAACAGACTTTACTACAGATAAACACCTTGTTTTGAAGAAAATGATTTAATAATACAAAGTAGCAGCAGGTAAAGCAAACAGAATAGACAGACTGCTTTGAAAACATGCTGGACCAAACACAAGATCTCCACTCTTACAGAATCAAAACCACTAGAGGCCTAAGGGCATGTCTGCAGTTGACAGTAAGAAAAAGAGGTACTTATATATTTGCTTACTCTAATACATACATAATACAGATACAAGCTTAGAGTCTTCCTGTAACTGACTATTTGGCCAAAAATATTGTTTACCATAAAATACTAAGTCAAAACTGATGGTCAAATTCGGGGATGAAATACAAACTTTTCCCTACTCCATATTATCAATAATAAGGAGAACAACACTGACTGGGAAATTACACTTTGCAATGAATAGGCACGTTGTTGACTTCATGTACTTAAGGGAGTATACTTTCAGGATGGGTAATGATGTTTTCAACTAAGGTTTCTAAATGTTCATATAAATATTACAAGCATAAGTGTTTTTTTTCTATCATTATTACTCAATACTAACCTCACACATGAAACCCAATTCCAACTATGAACAGATAAATATATTTATTAAATGTGAAACTTATTTTCCTGACATATTCTGGGTAGGCGACACACAGAAGAAATCAAATGTGTATGACATCTCGTGAACAAGCTAATGAATGTACTGATTCCTTTTTAATTTTACATACTGAATTTGAATCTTTTCTTTCTCGTTGTATTCACAGTGCAGCTAGTTTTATTTGAAATGGGTCTGATTATCTGTATGAAACATTATATGGCAATCAAGCGTGATCCTACATCTTTATACAAGACTATGAACATTGCAAATTCTGAGCAATTGTTACTTCTAGCACATATGGATGAAAAGCTTCCTCAATCACTTTAACATACTAATATTTGCGATACCTGAAGTTTAACTTCAAAGATGTTTTGGATGAGTTTGGCTAGCACAGTCTCTGGATTGCTGAAGACTTCTCCAACTTGCTTATTCACTCGCTGGCAGAGAATGGCTGCATCTTCAAACACGTCATTCCTCAGGAATGCACCCTAGGTTTGTGGAAACAATTTCACAGCATATTTACAACTACTTATAGAACTAAGGAAATCAACACCCAAAGAGTGTTGCGTGTAAAACATAAAATGCATTACCTCTTGACACTGTTTTATGTACACATCAACACAATGGGAATAGCCCTGTGGAAGAAGAAGAAAAAAGTCTTAAAACCAGGCTCTCCATGTTTTTAATATAGAACAAAATTAAGGAAATAAAACTCCTGCAAAGAAGTTAACACAAGAAATGCATTCATATGAAGCACAGGCTTTTACAAATCCATTCTTGTCACAAACCTAGCAGAACTTCACTTATCACAACTCTCCACGGATACACATCACAGGTTTTAATGCTCCTCAAGCACGAATGACAACTCATACACATTCAAGAAAAATTCCCTCAGAATGGTCTCTATTGACTCTGCCTCTGATTCCCCACCACAGAATCACAGAATGGCCTGGGTTGAAAAGAACCACAAGGACCATCTAGTTTTAACCCCCTGCTGTGTGCAGGGCTGCCAATCACCAGACCAGGCTGCTCAGAGCCACATTCAGCCTGGCCGTGAATGCCTCCAGGGATGGCATTTGCCTCCTTTATTCCCCTACACTTGATTTCAGATCGAACATCTCAGTATTTTTAAAAGGTATACAAGTTATGGTTGTTTGCCTGTGCAAATATTTTCTCTTAAAAGATGAGGTGGTGGATTTTTGTTGGTTTGGGTTTTTGTTTTTTGTTTTTTTTTTTTAATTTTTACCTTAAAATGAAGCAGGACAGCTGCTACTTCTCTCATTCTGGATATTTCACCTCTTCGCTGTGCACTGGTAAACTCCTGAATTAGCTGGCACTCTAAGTCATGGTACTTACCTGGAAGGAAACGGAGGAAAGAAGGTTAAAAAAAATTAAAAAATAATCCATAAAGCTATGTAATACAAGCACTGGCAAAAATGGTAATACTGACAGTACTGCATATTTCTTTAATCAGCTTTTACGATGCACATATGGGAATACGGATTGAACTGGATAGATAACTTACTTGCTATCTTTGATTTTACTTCAGAAAACCTGTTAACATCAAAAAATACCACGATTAATTTCAAATCCACGTCACAAGAGAAATCAGACATCCCAGAGTGCCTGTTACTCATGATCTATTTAAAAAGGAATATATGTAACACAAAGACGACAGAAAAGTTACATACTTCATATCCATAAGAACCTACAAGCATCTAATCCAAATCTAGCATTAAGTCAGTACACCAAAATTATCCCATTAAAAGTCTGTTAAGCAGTTTAGGATGTGTAGATGATCCTACAACATGAGTATGTGAACACAAATTCAAGAATAGACGGTGTGCTTATTTCTCTCTATATCAAAAGATACAGGAATTATTGAGTGAAATACAGCCCCTTTCCATCCCATTCCCTCCCTGCTGTCCACCCAATCCCCCTCCAAAAAAAAAAAAAAAAAAAGCATTATAAAATTACAGCCATGTGAAGTTGTTGTTGTGCATTTTTTTTCTGTTTTGTTTTTTAAAGAGAGGTTCAGGTAGAATTTTACCTGTCAAAAGGCAGTTCCTGAGCAATCAAATGCAGTTTCTGAATAATATCAGCTGCCTCTTTAATCTGTTATGAGTAAAAACATGACAGCCAATTATTAAAGAAGGTCTGAACATGGGCTACTGCTTTCTTTCATCTCTACTGTTCAGCTTTCACACCGCAGTTCCTATTCCTTTAGTTGATATACCCATGCAGGAGATCACTTTCCTACAGTACGTATTTTAAGATGCTTAAGATATTATTTAATATACAAATTACATTGTAAAAACATGATAAAAGTTCTTCTGCTATATGTTCATGTGGGGCACACCTCTACAGGTCCTTAAGCTCATCACCACACCAGGCCAACATGGCTTGCAGACCAGAGTTCCTGATCTGATCACCCCTGAGTAACGTGGCTAAAGCTATCATGCTTCAAGCTTGCACCCTTTCACACCGAAATAAAATAAACAACTATAACACATAGATGGATGAACTGCAACATGATACTTTGTGATGAATTAGGATAAAAGTCATTTATTTGGTAAATAGCCATGCTTTGGACCAGTCCATGCTATGAGACAGCTGTAAAGACTTTTACTATTTGGTCTTAGCAACTGGAAGGCACCTTGAAGGGAGCAAGGAAAACTGACTACTACATCCAGGCAAAGCCTTCATACAAGTAGACGTAACAGAAAGTATAAAGAAGAGCATGCAAATTGTCTTGCTTTTCCTGTTAGTCATGTACACAGAACTAGAGCAAGAGGAACAGAAGCATGGAGATCCTATTCTGCCAGCTCTTATGAGCAGCTCAGGATTAAAACTTCTCAAGAACAGAACAAGATGCACAGGTAGGAAAACAGAGCACAGTCACTGCACGAGGCTGCCTGTGCAGCAGAAATAGAGGCTCTAATAAAGCGTAGTCATTCTGCTTATTAAGAGCAGCTTATGTTTGGAACTGTCAGCTTACAATAGCCTCTTAAATCAAAAGCAGCCACGCTCCTCAAATAAATCCAATGAAACAGCAGTTATTTCTATTAGGTATTAAGGTTGCTTCAAGCTAACTAACAATTCTGCTCAGTACTGATGTCATGAGGATAGACTATATATCAGCACTTATTCACCAGCATCACCCCCAAAAAAAGCCCAGAAGAAAGGTAAACAAAGAAAAAAACAAAAAACATCAGCAAACAAATGCAACATCTTCTGTCTCCTTTTCACACAATAGCTGCTAACTAACTTCTTAGATTTTTATTGAATTCACAGCCTTTTCTTAAGCACAACAGAAGCCAAGACGAATCAATTCTCCATGGTTTCTGCTTAAATCCAGACACATTTCATTTTTAATTGAATCGGGCTTCTGTAAACCATTAAGTCAAAATAAATATTGATTCTGTAAGACACAACTTAAAGGCTATAATGCATCTGAAAAAGTGGACAAAGCAGCAAAAGAAAATTTTAACAGAATTGGCATGAAGAAGCAGAAAGCCGTAATGGAACAATACTGAGTACAGAACTAATGCAGAACAGGATGTAAGAATAACAGTGAATGCTGAACACAACGATGCTGTTGCGTGATAAATAAGTGAGCTGCTAGATCATTCTTTAATTGATTTGCTCACTTTAAGGCACTTCAGTGCGGAAGAGGGTCTGGTTAGCAGGCAGGGCAAGGCAAATGGTAACGGCTTGGAGGATGAAGACACACAGCTTAGGACAAGACAGCAAAGAAAAGCCATCACAGAGATAAGCTGGAAATTGCTCAGTACATCAAGGACAAAGTAACGTGGGAAACATCTTCAGTATAAGGAAAAGAAAATAAAAATGGTAAGAACCCAAGAGATTATAAGAACTGACACTGCCGAGAAAAACACGAATTCCTGCAGAAATAATTGCACTGCAACTCCTTGCCTCCCTTTCTCAGTATCCGTTGCCCCTAATGGCTTAGAGAGAAGCCCACGCTTTCATAAGGGATGGCACAGAACAAGAAATCACAATGGAAATCCACAATCCAACTCAAAAATCAGAGGACGCTGCCAAAATATTAACGTTTACCCTTTCAGAATGTTCATTACTATCTCATACTTCAGGAATGCTTTTAGTTCAAAGATGTATTAAGATACCATACCTCACACCTAGGAAGGCTCCTTTATAAACACTATTTCTACTTGCTATTTAAATGTGTGTCCCCACACACCTCAATTGCAGGCTGACATCAGACTCCTGGCCCTTATTGCATTCCTCCTCTTCCAGATTTGCTCTATGACTTCAGGGCATATCAAGATTAATTTGTTTAACAATTTCCAGGCTTATCATATTTATCTACCACAGATTTTTCAGAGCCTCCAACAGAAAATATTACCAAAATCAAGTTAAATTCCTGATGAGATTTTTCTGCAGACAAAAGAACTTGCTTTACCTTATGCCTTGTTATTGACTTGTTCTCTTAAATAATTTTTAAAATGAATGTTTTATTGGGAAAAAAAGAAAAAGACATGAAAAAGGTCATATACAGAAGAACTGTTGTTACATTGGAACCCTCCTATTTTCCTTGGATGTCAGAAAAGGTTTTTTTGCACTCCCTCTCAGAGCAGGACAAACCATCAACAGGCAGTGATCCCATATCCACAAAGCACGATGCAGATGCCACTATACAGGTGACTTGTTGGGAAATGCAAATATATGAAATTACTTATTCTGCAACTCCCTAAGAGATGCCTTCAGCTCAGCAGTGAGGTCATTTATGAGATGCATTTCAAGAAAAAATATTTTTGCTGAACATGCAAAGCAAGTTCTCTGTTGCTACAATAATGCAATTTTTGACTAATCATACCACTGTGCACACAACTTATCTAAGGCACAATGGTCATTCAGGATGCACTTGGAGGAAGACAGAGAAAAGCAACACCAAAAACAACAACAAAAGCCCACAAAAATAAAAAAATAAAAAAAATCAACCACCTTGACTGAGAACATTTCACTATGCGCTGTGAAAGATATGTGCCCCCTCTTGCTTACATCTGGACACTATTCCTACAATTTATTTCCTTTAGCCGGACCACTCAGATTCTATTTGCTTCACAAACACACTTCTGAAGCGTAAGAAAAACAAAATGCTTTAACGTTTCTTTGAAGTTTTCCTGCCTAGATCCTCTAAATTCAGAGGGTGGAGACACAGCCACAAGACTACACAAAGCCCAAAAGCATGCTGTGACAAAAAGGTATCCAAGGCCAGTGGACTGACCCAACAGAGTGAAGTCTCACAAAGAAGCTGCATTCAGAAGCGTTCTGCGTTACAGGGTGGATCTGAGGCAAAAGGTTCAAAGAAAAAGGGCAGATATTGTATGTAGCCTAAAGTTGCCCCCGCCAGCATTTCTTAAATCTCTGATAATTTCATAAAGTGAAAAACGCCAACACTGCCACATTCAGCACCACTGAATACAAATGCTTTATCAGAAATCTGCAGCCTAGTGTTGTTAATTTACATTTCAGAACAATGAAACTTTAACAAGTCAGTCACTCACTGGTTTGAAGTCTGACCATGGTAAGTCATGGTAGCAGCTTGTAATTAGGGCAGTACTGCTTACTGCTTTGAACTGCTTTCATCCCGCTGACAGCTCTTACCTTTTCAGAGTTTGTAAAAACATCAGACTTCAGCTCTCCATCCAGAAACTCATTAAAGTATTTCATCAGCTTCTGAGCTTCCACAGCCCGTTGCCGCGGCGTGTTTACCCCCTCCAGTTGGTCGCCAAGGTGACAGACCTTAGTTGCTACATAGCTGATGTGCTCATCTAGTTCTTGGAAATGTTGGAAGGCAACCTGGGAGAACGTACACACGGGCACAATGCTCAGATTTCCATCTCCTGTACTTTTGGAAGCACTGCATTTACATCAGTCAGAATCCAGGCATCAGCTTTTCCACCTCAGAGCTGCACAACTATTTGTAACCACTAATTAAGCTCATGCCACTGCTCAAACTCTAGCATCTTCCACTAACTAGTGTGAAGAATAGTTAACACTCATTACTGGAACATGCAGATAAAGCAGCCTCTGACAGGGGAAATTGCTTTCCAGCACATTTTCTATTTTTATCTTAAACAGAAACATGCTGTACCAAGAAACATTGATGGGAGCACACAATGCTTCTAAATCTGCAAAGCTTAGTACCAACCGCATGCTTTAGATTTTACCTGGTTGCTCTTCTGCAGCTCTTGTACCTTCTTGGCAAATTCCTTGGCTTCTTTCTGGCACTGCTGTTCTAGTTTCTCCACCTTTCTTTGAATCCTCTCATCCATTACCTGTAATTCTTGGATGTGATTCACAAACTCTTCCAATAATCTGATTTAAAATAAAAGATATTAAGGCAGATTTTAGTTTGAAAGATAGCGTAGATTTGTAAAGAGCAAATAACTCAAACAAGAGCTCACCTTCGATGCTGATATGACCGTGCCTAAATTACAGATGCTATTTTATTTTAAACTACACCATGCCAGCTGTGTAGAACTATGTCTACATAAAAGCTATGTGATCAAGTAAATATTACATGAGAGCAGGGGAAACAGTTAAGTACCAATTGCTCAAGAGCCTGGTTCTTTCACTAGCACAAAAATCCCCATCTTCCTTAAACAAATCTCATCAAGACAAAGGAAGCTCAGGCAACCACATCTCTTCAGTGTAAGGGCTATAATAGTGTAATAGTCTGGATGTGGCTCTGGGCAGCCTGGTCTGGTGGTTGGCAATCCTGCACGTAGCAGGGGGTTGAAACTAGATGATCATTGTGGTCCCTTTCAACCCAGGCCGTTCTATGATTCTAAAATAGTTTCTACTGTACTGCAGATTTTATAATAAACTTGCAAGCCACTGTCCTATTAATAGGCAATGAATACAATCATACAGTCTGATAAAGTTGTTTTGGGTATAACCACACTGCTTCTCCTAATATTTCTTCCTCTAGCATATACCACTGAGTTTTCTTTTCCCTGCCATTTCCCATCACTGTGACTGTACTTTCAGACACGTTTTATTCTCTCCAATCACAGGATCTCTGAATGCATTCTTAAATTTTCTCTCTCATTTCACTCTCCATATGTTCCCCTCTCATTCTTGTTTTTGTCCATTCTGTCCCATTCCAGTTGTCTTTTCAGCTCATACTTTTCTAAACATAAGTCACCGCTGTGCAGGGAATTAACTATTCCCAGGTCCTCCACAGCCATAAAATTCATGCTAGAAATATATCAACAACTGGAAAATATTGTTGTCCAGATTTAAGGTCAAAGCAGAAGACGAAAAGAAACCCGAATCTTTTCCAGAGAGCTACTTCTAGAGTGCTGAGGAACATGCATTTTCAAATACACCCTATTCAGAAGCTATTTGTGAAGCTGATGTCCTTTCAATGTGCATTACTGCTGAAGCACAGAAGGGGCACGCTGGTCCTGCCCTGGCTCCTCACACACAACCTAGGAACTCTCAGCAAACAGAAGGGAGAAGTGGAATGCATTGTCTTCCCCTCACATGACTCCTTCCCAATAACAACTGCTATTATTCTCTCAGCCAACACACAGGGCTTTCTCTGAGCATTTCATAACTGATACTAATATGATTTTCATACTTGCATGGAGGGAACTGAATTTTCCGTTTTCATTTCTGCTGCTGAAATGAGTGGTTTCTACCCTGCTGTTTGGTGCCTTTTTGCTCACTGTATTACTCTAAGAAACTAATTAGTAATTCTAATTCTGAAAAACTAATTAGTCTTTCAAGTGGTATCTTTACAAGAGTGCCTAGAAAAAGTGACAACTTATTACAGAAACCATGACTGTGACAAATGCTTACAACTCCCTTCGTCCATTCCCTGCTTGCCAGAACCCCAAAAAGCAAGCACCTTGCATTAGATTCCAGAGAAAACTATGAGGGATACATACAAGTATTTTAAAAATAAAACTGGGATGATTTAAAGTCACAGAAAGCACAGTTTCAAACAAAAGCATCAAGAAGTGCTGTTTCTGTTCATTTTAACAAGCCAGTTCTGTGCAATTTGGGATAGGTTTGTTTTTGAAATAGGTATTATGCCAATTCAGCACTTAGTCAGCAATAGCATTCAGTAAGGCAAGAGAGGAAAGAATGCTCAAATAGAAGAAGCAGTTGCTTGGCACGTTTCTCAGAACAGAAATAAAGAATTCAACAGCCTTTCTACAAAACGAGCAAAAGAAAACATCAGTTTCCAAAAACAGGAAAAAAACAAACCCAAAACCATACAGCCAAAAGGTTTCTGTTTCTTTTGCCTCCCCTTCCTCCTACACTAGTAGATCTCGCTAGAAAACTATTTACTGTTGTGGGAGACCTCCACTCATCCTGATATATGTGAAAGTGCATCACAGAAGTTAACAGGAGCAAACCCACAGGAATAGATAAGAGAGGTTAATCGGAGTAGGTGTGGGCAACAATCACTAACTACTGTGAAGTACCAGGCACAACTATGGAGAAACAGCTAGAGGAAGCAATGGTGTGTATTTCCAGGCTTATTCCTGCTTATCTTGCATGTAAAGCTCTATATAGGATGCTGACCTCTGATTCAGTGTTAACAGTTCAGCATCCGTCCTCCTCCGAAGAGTCAGACTGCTCACAAACCAACGCCTTTCGTCCATGTTAATGAAGCTTTTCATATCCATTTCGAGTAGCAGCTCAGCTATGAAGTTAGTAATCCCTAAACTTCTCAGGATTTTTATCTTAGGAAGCTACAAATAACCTCAAACAGAAATAAGATTGTGTGGGTGAGAAGTCACTGAGCTACTGCACACTGTGGATCGATTCACCACCATAATTCTAAATCAACGCTGAGGAAATTAAACTTTCTGTTGAGCTCAAAAGCACTGCAATAATTATAACAGGAATAAGATCAAGCTCATCTCACAGGTAACAATCATCTGAGAAATCAGAACATTTAATTGCATCACTAGAAAAAATATCAATACTGGTAAAAAAGCTAATGTGTAGCACTATTTGTAATGGTCACTTTTCAAAAATAAAGAGCATAGAATGGTTTGGGTTGGAAGGGACCTTTAAGACCATTCAGTTCCAACCCCCTGCTATAGGCAGAGACACCTCTCTCTAGAGCAGGCTGCTCACAGTCCCATCCAGCCTGGCCTTGATGGCTTCCAGGGAGGTCCGGAGGTGCAAAATACTGAAGCTTAGACGTAAAATGGTGCTGTATAAATTCATGCATCAGAGATATCAGTGCACCACCTGGTGCTGGGCCAGTAACAGAGAACTGTTTTCTAAACTTTGGCTTGTCTCTCTTGAGAAACTTCACCCTCCTTGCCACAAACAAGAGAAGGTTTTGCACTGTTTCCTCCTTCCCCATTTCCTCTGTACCCTGCCCTTGCTCCTTTTCTCCATACCACTAGCTCACAGACACCAAATTTTTCCTTTGCTCTGCTCTCAGGGCCTTCCAGTCCCTCCAAAATGCTAACTCAGCTAGAAAAAGCTGACTTCTCCATTGGCTTAGCTTCCAAATATTTTAGTGAGCTGGGTTTTATCCTGATACCATTTGCCTAGGGCTGGCTTGAGATAAGCCATCACAGCATGCAGGTAAGTGCAAAGAAAAGGGGCTCAAGTCCACCTCTATCCAGAAGAACTGAGCTGTTCATTTGGTTCAAACCACAGCACACACACTCAGATCAAAACAAGCTATGTCAACATTGCCATGTTCCTGCCCTTCTTCCCAGCCTACCAGTTTGTTTGTGACTTTTATTTGCAACAGCACTGTAAGTGCTGGGTCCTAAAACAAGCCATTTTAGGGAGCTAAACTAGCAAGAAACTCATTAAGTTGACTTAATGATCTTAACAGAGAAGCCTAATATTATGCTTTGATCCAGAAACTTCAGCACTTCGGAACGTTCATGTCTGACAAAGAACAACAGCATCAATTCTCCTTTATTCAAACAGCCTAAAATGGAAAGCGACTTTCCCCACTCTTGTCAATTCTGAATAATTGGCTCATGGTCACAAACTCTGTCTGTTCTCCCACACGAAAATCTCACTGGATATGCACCACCACTACATGCAGGCTTTTTGTTGTGCATGTAATAAAGCAGTACAATTCGAGATGCAACCACTGAGGCCATTACACAATTTTATTTTACCTTTTTGGATCGAAAGCTTCTCCACCTCTGGAACCTCCTCCAGGTGTCCTCCATGCCAGCCGTTCAATGTATTCATCTGCCACAAAAGGCTCCTAGACACGAAATA
>JAOWBP010002559.1:49868416-49905863 GCA_028571105.1 Tragopan temminckii | reverse complement strand
GTCTGTGCCTTTGTTCGTGGCCCCCCCACCCCCCCTCGGCCGCGGCCCGTGAGGCCGCTGCCTCGGCCTTTTTCCCCCGTCCGGTCTGACGCCCTCTTCCTCGGTGGGTTTGTGTCGGTCTCTCCCGTAGGATATGGCCGAGGTACCGCCGGGGCCTAGCAGCGTCCTCTCCCCGCAGGGGGACACGCTCTCCCCCTTCCCCGGAGGAGGAGGAGGAGGGGGGGGGCCTGCTTCCTCCTCCTCCTCCTCCTGTTCCACCTCCTCCGCCGCCGCCGCCGCCTGCACCGGGGTCCAGGACGAGGAGGCCGAAGAGGAGGAGGAGGAGGAAGAGGAGGGACCCGCGGGCGGACGGGAGCAGCAGCGAGGAGGAGGAGGAGGAAGCAGCGACGGCGGCAAGGGGGGGCCGCAGCAGCAGCACCGCCTCCACCACCACCACCATCACCCCCCGCACCACAACCACCAGCTCAACGGCCTCATCAGCCCCGAGCTGCGGCACCTGCGGGCCTCCCTCAAGAGCAAGATCCTGGGCTCGGAGGCAGGGGCAGCCCCCGAGGGGTTGGAGAACAAGCGAGCCAGCAAAACAATGGGCTCCGGACAGCAGCAGCAGCCGTCGCCCCCGGCCGCAGCACCGTGCTCGTCCCCCCTTCCTAACCACCTCCCTCCCCAGGGAAGGACTGCACCCTCTCCTCCTCCTTCTCCCGCAGCAGCAGCAGCAACAGGGGACAGGAGCCAGCCTGCTGCCACAACTACGACTGCTGCTAAGACTGCAGCCCGCAATGGGCTGGCAGGAGGGACTGGCTTGGAGGAGGAAGAGCAGGAGGAGGGGGATGAAGGTGGGGAGGAGGAGGAGTCCTTGCTGCTGCTCTCTAGGTCCTTAGGAGCAGGCTGCAGTTTGAAAGGCTCGGGAACGGACTCTCAGCCCGAGGAGGACCTAACGATACGATACGTCCGATATGAATCAGAGCTGCAGATGCCCGATATCATGAGACTGATCACCAAAGATCTGTCTGAACCCTACTCCATTTACACGTATAGGTATTTTATCCACAACTGGCCACAACTTTGCTTTTTGGTAAGTCCTGAGGGGGAGAGGGCAAGAATTGGGAGTGGTTTAAGGCTGGGGTGGAGGCATGATTAAAGGGCTGACATGTGGAAACGCTTCTAAAATTCTTTTTATGGCTAAGAGGAAAGGCCAAGCTTTTTGGAAAGTATATAACACTAATGAATTCTCCTTCTCACCTGAGCCTGTATAAGCAAAGCTTATGTCTGAAGTTCTTACATTCATTAACACACCTTTTTCAGTGTTGGGGAAAGGGTTTGAACAGGGCTAGGATCCAGGAATTCAAGGCTTCTAATCTTGGTGTTGACATTGACTTCTGCGACCTTTGGTAGCTCGTTTTGTTATTCTGCCTCAGTTCCTAGGTTTGCATTTAAAAAAAAAAAAAGTACTTAGTCCACGGGTATCTTGTGCTTAGTAATTCTTGCACAATGGTTCTCAAACTGACTTCAGCATGACTGGCATATGAATGTTGACATGTGTAGGGGCACTTTTGAAGGTTTTGTAGATTTTTTTGAACTGTTTGCTTACTTTGGGAATTTCAGGTACAACTATATCACTTTTCAGGTGTGGTAGTATATACACTGTACAGAAATTCTCATTTTGTTCAAGCTGTCTTGCAGTACTAATGCTACCCTTACAGTTGTATTCTTCCTACTGTGCTGTCAAAAAGATTGTTTTAGTTGTTACCCAGACTTTCTAAATATTTAGCACTTCTTGTGGACAGAGAACAGCCAGACAATTTTGGAACATGTCTCAGCTGACAAGCATGCTGTCAGGATAGCAATCCATGCACAGGTATGTGAGACTGAGCATAAATTGGCCTGAGGGGTATGTATGCACAAGAAGGGGGTTTGGCTGTGTTTGATTTACTCATTGGAAAGTTTCTCTGTCAAACAAAATGTTTTGGGGAGCATATGGTGCTTCCTCACTCAAGTAAGTGATGAATTCTTTTCTCTTGATGCTTCAATTAAGGCAGGATACCACTCTGACAGATATGATTTAGCCAGAGCCAAGATACCCTTTTATTCAAGGGTACTTCTGTAAGATTTTAATTGGATATGAGTACAGAGGGTGAAGCTAATGGAATCCATCTGGCCTTAAACTTACTAAATGTTCTTAGTTTAGGATCTGGTGTAATTTATAGTGGGATTTATATGATTTATAGGAGGGTTTTCAGAAATGTGCCTCTTACAGTCCTGAAGAGGGAATACAGTACGATTGATTACAGGAGGTTGACCAAAGTGTTACCATCTGGAACAACATAAAAATAAAAAAAATATTTGAAAATATTCTTCAATATGTAGTCATGCTGATCAGAGTAATTTTTCAAGTGTAGTGCCTGCACCTAGCTATGTGTGCGACTGATTTGCCTCATCTTGGAAAGAGAGGCTTTTGAACTACAAATGTCTGTACTTGCAGCATCAGGTGTGCCCTCAGTAATGCCAGCATGGTGTTGGATACTATTAGAGCATCATGCATCTCTTTACTTCGCCACTCAAGGAGCAGTGGCAAACTGTTCAATAGCACTAAAACAGATTATTTCTAATATATTTTTGGATGCGTTCAAGGAGCAAGGTTTTACTCAAGGAAAGGAAAACATCCTAAATCTATTTTGTAGTGGCAACTTCTTTTAATAGTCTTGAACAATCAATAGTACTTTATTTCAACCCTGTAATTTTACTCAGTTTTGCCATTTTTTTGAAGGGTGGAACGGTAGGAAGTGTGTAAAACAGTAGAGAAGATGTCTAAAGCTGTTAGCAAATAGTTTTACATACATAATAATTTGAAGCTCTTCCAGTATCTTGAGTCACTTGATATATTTCTGTGACTGATTTTGGTGTTTTTAAGGCTTGTTTAGTGGTTGTCATGAAGACTTTCTGTTCTATAAAATTGAATTTGTTCCTGCAGTTAATGGATTCTTGAACTACTTCTATCTAATAACTCTAAAATATTTATCTTCAGCAGGAACTGCATATTCCAATTAGCAGGAACAATGTCAGGTTGGTGCTCGGAAGGATAGCGCCTGATCCCACAGAATCATTTGTCTTTAATGCCTCACAGCCTCATACTCTTCTGGCTTCAGGTTTTGCTTTGGCTTTGATTCTTCTTGGGTACAGGGCTCAGACTGTAACTTGCTTGTATTTGAGGGGAAAAACTGTAGTATTTCTATCAGTTTAGTTACTGAATTTCACCATTGCTACTCTTCTTGAGGTCTTCATTGCACTGTGATGGGCTCCCTTCCTCAACAGCATGAGGGGAAAGAACTAATTCTGTTTAAATAGACAGGATGTCTCTCTTCCTGAAATGATCAGCAGTTCTCCCTTGCTGATGTATTCAGTAAACAATCTTAAATGTTGTAATTCTGCTATGTGGCATTTTAGTGCAGAGCTTTTCCAGGGCAATTAACATTATTCCTCAGGACAATGACTTCGTGGGTTTGAAGCTTGCTGAGCTTTGGTTTGGCCTTTGCAAGGTGATGTGACTTAACAGCTAGTGCCAATCATAGGGCTGCTTGCTGCTTCTTTTTGTTCAAGCATCTTGTCCTCACTTGTGTGAACTTTTAGTTTATCTGATTTGGGAAGTTAAGCTAGCTCCTATGCCCAACCATGCATTTATACCTGTATGTGTGTTTGAAGGGATGTAAGTGTCATAGGGTTAAGTTTCAGCTGGTTTAGCTCTCTAAACATATAGCAGCATGACACAAGCACTGGTGTTGGTGCAAGAAGAGAGGTGAGAGTACACAGCTGGAGGGAAGGCCTGGGACCAACCCTCACCAATCACTAGCATGGTTTTGCAGTAGCAAACCATTTCCTAGCTATACACTCAAAAACAAGTTCACATTGTACTTTCAAAGGGACTAGAAAACCATCAAAACCCATCATTTAACATCAGATGAATCTGTAACCATATTCCTGGCCTTTGAGTTAACACATTGAGAATACTTGATAAATAGCTCTGGTATGGGACACTGCTGCATTATCTGACTGAGCTGTAGCAAGATAATAGCCTTCTCCTCTGTAAGTTGTGACTGAATGCTTAAGCTTAGATTCCTCCTGTCTTTGGAAGAGCAGGTGTGGGTGTGCTGGGTGTGGGTGCCCTGCAAATGCTTGGGTTTTATTTGTTCCCAGGAGCTTTGTCAGCCCACTTTCTCTTCCGATGACCTGCAGTAACCACTGCTGTCGAACATGAGAGAGGAAAGGGCTATCTTTCTGCTTCACATCTTTAAGCATTGTCACAGCTTTGTCCCTGTATTGATTGTAAGTGCATCCTTGAAGCTGTAGCTGTGTTTGCAAGTGTTTTTGCAGATTCTAGAAAGTGGTCAAACTCCTCCCATTTAGAACTGATAAGTATTGAAAAAAAATTGTTTCCCAAATACTATGGCGTGGGAGAGGTGAGCCTGGGAAACCTTGCTCTGTTCCAAAGTTTGGGTAAGAGAGGATATAATAACAGCAGAGTTCTGACTGAGTGGTGTAATCTCTCCTTTATTCATTGCTGCAGAATCACTGCTCTGCTCAGGCACCTTTTAAGAAAAATCTGGAAAATGCATGCTTTTGTTGGGTTCTGAACTTTGCCAGTAGCTGTAGCAGCGATTATAATTTAAACTTTAGCAATTTTAAAATAAGCAATTAATTCCATGTACGTGGTTTTAGATGGGCTGTAAATCCTAAGCGGCCACGGTTAAGATCCTTTTTTTTTTTCCCTACTAATACTTTACTTTTTGTCTTATTGGATTTCATTTACGAGTTTCTATGCTTCACGTTCAAATTAAAGACTTGTAATAAATCATCTCTGTTTTTTCAGTTACAGAATGCTTGGGGGGATAAAAGAAGAACCAGAAAAGTTAGGGAACTGCACGGGGAGTCTTACCAGCCCCATGGCAGACCTAGGAAGGCATTCTGTCATATCCATATCCGCTCCCAATTTGCAAACTGCTGCAACTCCTCTGTATTCCAGTTTCCTTTTAGGAATGATCACAGTTTGAGACACTTGCTGTGCTGCTGCTTCCTCCAACAGGCTTTGTGAAGGGTTCAGACTTTGTAGTGTACGTGTATTTAACAGCAGCTAGTGGAGCTCTTTTTGGCACTGAATTGCACAGGAAGGAATTACTCGTGTCCAGTTTCATAGAGTGGAAGCAGGGAGAGTGACTTTGTGATTTGCCCAGCGCTGTAAAGAGCTCTGACTGAACTGCCAGACTCCAGGTTAAAACCATTAGCCTAAATGTATTCCTTAATAGCATTTGGTAACATGATCGTTAAATGTAAGCCAAAGATTTGTACCGAGCTGTTCCTGTGATACTCTGGGATGGATTTTAGTGCCTGTGTTGAAAAGGAACCTGCAGTAGTGCAGGTTCTACTGCTTTTGAATTACGAACTATTCATCTTTTAGGGGCAAGTTGGTTGGTTTAGTCATCTTTAAGTGGGAACTCTGGGTCCAGAAGGCATACTGAGGCAGTGGCTGACAGATGCAATGCCACCTTTGCCAATGAAATTGATGCCAGTTCTTTAATTATAGGAGAGGCAACGTTCTTGCTGATTTATAAACATCTGTGTTAACTCTGGTCATGTGTGGTTGCAATACAAAGGTTTTAAAATCTAGTTTGATTTAAACATACGAATAAGAACAAAGTTGATGCAAATATTAGATTTGAATATGCGTGTGTTAATGTTGCTGAGAACTTAGGACTGAACTAAGTCTTAAAGTACTCCGTGGTGCTTATGATATATAATGGTAACTTGGGCTGAATTCTGTTTGTGGAAACCTGTATGTTTAAAAGTACTCTCATGTACTTGAAAAGAATATTTGTCTTATGATAGTCTTTCCATACATGATGTTGTATAGGAACTACTTTTTCTCCTTCTTTCCCCCAACTCTCATTCTTTTTTCTTTTCCCCTGTATTTACACAGCTAAACGTTTTCCAAATAAAAAATATGACTAAGTTTTACTTCACATTTTGGATTTGTTTCCAGCTTTAGATAAAGTTGGAGAGAAGGAGAAAGGAGAGGAAAGGCAACAGGAAAACTCAGGTTGCAGTGCTCAGTGTGGAAGTGGAGCAGTAAGAGGTGAAGGGGCAGACTCACCTGCTCGAAGACAGAAAGACAGATTTAAGTGTTCTAGGAAGTGGTAACGAAGTGATACTGTATGCAACTTTGTGGCAACATCAGTGGGAATTTCCTTTGATTGCTGCAACAGAATTATTTGCTGTTCATTTAATGTTTAATGTGAGTACATGTTTAATGAAAGGAGGTTTTTTGGAAAGTAGATATAACAAGAAAGAACGCAAATCTGCTGTTGTCTGAGATGGTACTTCTCTTGAATGGTGAGGAGGAAAAGAATCAAGTGCCAGTTCATGCTGTCTCTTTTTTTTTTTAAGCAAGGTATAAGATTACATCTAGGTACTCAGCATAATTATAGCAATGTTATGAACAGTGTCTGATGATACTCTTTAACTCCCTGCTTTTCTCAGGTCTGAGCAGAGATAGAAGATTTGCCTTGAGCTGATACTTTGCGTGCAGTTTTTGTATAAGTACAGCTTTTCTTTTCTATGAAATGAAGGTGTGTTTTAGAACAAACAAAAGACTGCTTAGAGGCTGTGTATTTCAGTCCACTTAGATCGTGTTTCATTTGTTGTTTTAAAAATTGCAGGTTTAGATTGTTCAGGGTTGTTTTAAAAATTACTGGTTTAGATTGTTCAGAGTTGTTCTTGGATGCTGTTAGAAAAATATATATTTTTACCAAATGAAAACTTAGCTATATTTATAATTATGTTTGCCTGACGAGCTCGAACCATATTAGATGTGTTGTTAGGCTCACACTGCATCACAGTGTTAGGGAAGAACTGCAGCTCATTCATTTTGGGCCGCTTCCTGTCACCTTCTAATGGGCTTCTGGCTGACAGTTGGCTTGGTTAATAAATGGAGAGCTGGAAGACATCACACTTCAGGCAGAAAACCTGCAGATTGGTGCCTGTGGTATGATCTCTATCTAAGAGCCTTCTGCCTATAGATTCTTATCCTACAAGCTGCACGTTAAAACGTTCTGTTTACAGAGTCCCTACCAGAGACTTTGGGGAGACAAGCACTGGAGGCCTGGTAATACTGGCTCAGGCAGGTCTTTTTTGTTTGATGTCTCTTAGTGCTGTGAATTTGGATTATCCAGAAGCTGTTGTGCTAGCACATGCTTGTGCCAATCATGTGCTGTAGGCCTGGTTTAGGAGGCACGCTTGAGCGGAAGGCTGGTTCTCCCTGCAGATACAGGTCTCAGAGTTCTGAGGATCTGCTTACACACCCATGCATGCAATTTTCAGCTTCTTTTTTATCTGTCAATCTTTCTCTGAATAAACAGTAATAATTCATACTCTTTTTGGATGCTGCCCTGCTCTGTAGCATTATTCACTTTACTGCTGTAGGTTCTAATGTCATTAGTCTCTCATGCTGCCTAGTCATTCAGTTAACATATGACTTAGTTATTCTGTCTCTAATGTATTTCGTGGTAGATTTTTTTTGGTGTGTGAGCACAGAGGCTGTGTGAATGGTTTGATAAGGGGAGGGGTTAGGATCTTTGGGTATTTTTTTCTTCTTACTATTTCAGAGTGTCTCCCTAACCACACGTTTTGTGATGATACCATTGCATCTGTCAGTGCGTAGTTCATAGTAAATAAAATCTCAGAACAGTGAAAATGTGTGAAATTAACTGGGTGCTTTTTTTTGTTTGTTGCTGGGATGTCCCATGACTGAAAATGACTGTTTCTAAAGCTTAAATGCAAGGACACTCTTCTCTGATGTGTTATGACTGTGACATAAACACCAGATAAAATTTAAGTATATTACCCACCCCAGCCATTGCACTTGAAAATTCAGACCACAATAAAGAGCTTTTTACTTTGAGGCAGCACGTATGGAAGGATCTATGCCTTAACCTGGTCTTTATCTCTTTTCTACCTCTTTCTGTCCCAGATGTTCATATTGGTAGACTTCATAGAGTAATGCTGCAATTCTCTCCTGCACAATTCATTGCCTGTTGATGGACTGTAATTGTATTTTAAAATGATGGAGAAATAAGAGACCTTTATTTTGCTTGTAGTTTTGGAAACGTTCTTAAAACTGACTTGGTTATTGTACACGAGCAAATTTTGTATGGCTGTTTCATTTTAAATGTACTGGTTTACAAATTCTGGTAGCACTGCAGATCATAAACTGAGAATACATACCTATATGTTTGTCTTTAAGGCCATGGTAGGGGAAGAGTGTGTAGGTGCCATCGTCTGCAAGCTGGATATGCACAAAAAGATGTTCCGCAGAGGTTATATAGCCATGTTAGCAGTGGATTCCAAATACAGAAGAAAAGGAATTGGTAAGAAGAGCCTTTTTGTTGTTATTTCTTACTTATATCCTACACTTGTTGGAGTAAACATAAGTGCATAAAGATTGAAGCAGGGCTGCGTTTCTAGATGTGGTGGTTTGCTGTCATCCCTGCCTTGCTCATCTACACAAACTCCCCAGTATCTTTTTCCATTCAGCTGAAATAACCCAAAGTGCCCATTCCACATGAGCTTTACATCTGATTTATGAAGCTAAAACGAAAGGCATTCAGCAGCCACTTAGCTCTGCAAATTACCACCATCAAATAACAACTGCAGGAATTGCTTTTCACTTTTATATGTGCTTTCATAACTTTGTTGTGTTCAGTGTGTGTGTGTATACATATATATATATATATTATTTTTTTTCCCAGTGGATATGTCCCCTGGTTTTCCCCTATGAATTATGTATATATTGCCCACTGGGGAGAACATATGTAGCTCATTGCTGTATTAATGCTTGAAAAATAGTTGTGTATTCCTGCTTGAACAACCAAAATGGAAAGCTGTTTTGATGGGAAGTCGCACGATGAAATAAACAGCTCTTGGCAGGGGCTTGCCTTCATTGATCACTTTTTGCTCTGTTGGAAGGGATTTTCCTCCTTTAATCAAGCCAACTAGGAAACCTGGTGTTAGGATTGCTCTTAGGGACCTTAATTCTTTTGAATTTGTTATTGTGAAATCACATTTTGTAACATCTTTAACTTGAAAATTATCATGGCTGTTTTGGCATACGTGATTATTTTATTTTGATGCAGTTCAGAAGCTCTTATTGGTGTCTGTAGTGGAGCAGAAGGAAGAGGATAGTGAGAAATCATTCTCTCCTTTCCTTTTAGCTGAGTCATGAAGCAGCCTGCTGTGTTTTAGTTGCAGGTGCTTGGATTCATAAGTAAATAAGAACTAATGCTGTTCTTAAGATCTCTACAAGATTTTTCCTTTGCTTTAGTCAGATCGTTATTTTAGAGTTATGTAAATAAAATTTATATTTAACATTTTGCTTACTTTAGTGTTATGTAAATGCTAACATCTATCCTGCATTTATCATCTTGCTGTTTCTCAATGCATGCTGTTAATCTGAAGCACAGTTTTGTTCAGTGAAAATCTTAATTGATTAAAGTTCTGAGGATACTTGAAAACAATCTCTAGATTCCTTGGGGTTCTTTTTCCTTTTCCTTAGCCTTCTTATGGAAGTGACATTTATGCAATTTCATTGAACAGCAGTTTTTTCCAGTAATAACTTTGAAATCAACTTTCAATTTCACCCCAATTCTACAGACAGGTAGGGATATCGCATTCGTAGAACTGTTGTGAAATAGATGAGAAATAATGATAAGTAATTAAATTAATGCTTGACTGAAGGGAAGGGGTGGGCTTCGACCACATTATTAGTTACTGGCAAATCCAAATGAGGAGTGAGCTGCAAGAAAAGTGGTTTCATAAGTTCTGTTGCTAGTAGAAGTATTTGTTTTAGTAAGAGGAAATTCCCTTGGAAGATGAATGCCCTTCAAGTACATGCCAGCAGATTTTGCCTTTAAATGCAGCAAAAGGGAATGAATCACATCTTGGAAGGCTATATATAACACCATGTTAAACATAGAAGCCTGTTTCTAATATCCTTGCGTTAGAAGACTTTTGCATTCAAGCTGAGTCTCTGGATAACTTTAGGGATGATTTCAATATTCAGACTTGTTGCAGTCAAGTTGCAGTCTCTTCTTGTTACATTCTTTCCTCCCTAATTTCCCCTGATGTCACGGCACGTAGGTAGTACAGGTTAGCTGTGTATAAACTGACATCTCTTGCACCTCCGTTCTAATTAATACTTACTGAAATCTGTGTTTCAGGTACAAACTTGGTTAAGAAAGCTATTTATGCTATGGTCGAAGGAGATTGTGATGAGGTAAGGTCTCATAATCAAAAGCTTTCATATTGTTTATGGTTTGTGTTTTCCCATGTGTGAATTCGTTTCACAGGTTTGTCTTTTAATTTCACAGGAATGTGTTTTGGGTGGGAGGTGGGTTGGTAATGCGCTCTTTCTTTTATAATAGAAGGGAAAAAAGCCTCAAACACATATGGCATAAATAAAATAACTTTCTAAATTTGTCATAAATATTCAAGTGCAGTGTTTCAGGTTCTGTTTTACATTGCAAAGCCGTCTCAGCCTTCAGTTGTTGGCATATTTTCTTCTTAAGAGTCAACTTTAGGTTCAGTTGACCAGTGTAACTTGCATGTTGTTGTAATATTTCCATGCTTTCAGAATGCACGGGATATTGGAACAGTACATGGTGTAATATTGCAGATTATAGTTTTATTGCAGCAAGTAGTCGGGTTACTCCGACAATGCTGAAGCTGTATCACATAGCACTAAGTTCTGATGATTTAGCATGGCAGTGAAGGAAAGTGACTTAATTACTGTCAGGCTTTTTCTCTGACCTATTTGTTAGTCTTTTCTTTTACCAGATTATAGTCCTATGGTTTTTTTCCTTTTTTAATGTATGAAGCAACTGTCTTTACGTTCCCTGTTTAACTTGTGAGGAACTCCCCTTGTAACCAATCTCCTTAATCCAGTTACCTGATTCTTTAACTTCCATCTGCTTGCTGCAGTGCAGTTGTTGGCTTATTCCTGACATCTGAACACTGTGTCATTTCAGTGTATCATTGTTAATGATCCTTTGTTACCTCATCTCACTCCATTCCCTCAGTTGTCCATAGAATCATAGAAATGCTCAGGTTGGGAAAGATCAAATCCAACCACAACCTAACCATACTACCCTAACTCTAACAACCCTCCACTAAATCATGTCCCTGAGCACCATATCCAAACTGTTTTTAAACACATCCAGGGCTGGTGACTCAACCACCTTGCTGGGGAGTCTATTGCAGTGCTTAACAACCCTTTTTGTAAAGAAGGGCTTCCTGATATCCAACCTAAACTTCCCCTGGTGCAACTTGAGGCCATTTCCCCTTATGCTGTCACCAGTCACCAGTGAGAGGAGACTAACCCCGCTCTCACTGCAATCACCTTTCAGGTATTTGAAGAGAGCAGTTTTCTGGTGTCTTTTTTTCTACCATTTGTTGTATTCAGGCAGTGTACTGCAGTCTGATAGTTGTGTAATTGTTTAAGTTCTTGGTTTTGTCTTGATGCTTTTATCATATGTACTGTGCTTTACTCTATTCTTCTACTTGCTACCTTGAACGTATCTTTTCCATTGCTTTCCACTGTGGTTTTGAATTCATTTGCAACTGCTACATATCTGAGATTTGAGGAACGAAGGGGAAAAAAAAGTATATCAGTGCTGTCATCACACTGGGAGAAATAAGATGCAGGGTCTTGAAGCCTGCTGTTGTTAGAGAGTCAATAGCAGAACTTTGTTTCTACCCAGGCCACCAGAGTTGCAGTGCTCCCTGTATTATGTATGAGTGTGTGTGTACTACTTCTCCCATAGCGTTGTTTTTATACTGGACTATCTTTGAGGTATACACTTAATGAGCTCTCCTGTGTCATTCTTCTTTCCCCCCCTGCTTTAATAATAATGCAAGAGTCTTTCTTACCATTACTTAAAATAAACGTGGTAAGGATTGCAGGCTACTCTGCAGTAAGACCTCATTAAGCCTTAGTCATAGATTTTCATCTTTAGTCTTGTGTAAATGCTTATAATAAAATCGTAGGTCATTTTTCAGGCTTTTTGCTGTCCTGTTTAATCAAATGTGCTTCAGTGCAAGCTCTTTAAAAGTGTGTGCTGGACAGGTGCAGGCATGTTTCATTCCCAGTTTGGAAATCACGTAAGTGTTTGTGGGATGATGATTCTGAACTAATCGTGCCATGCTTCTTGGGGGCTTTTGCATCAGCCTGGTTTTATACTGGTACAAAATTTTGAAATGGGAACTCATGTCCTGGCAGTGAGGAGCACAAGCAGAGTGTATTTTTGACTTCCTACTACACCAGTTGGCAGAGGCATGCCCAGAGTGATACAGTGTCCTAATGCTTAACATACAGGTAATGTAGAACCAATAGGAAGCATATTCCTTTCCTTTGGCAGCAACTGTAGGTTTCTTCCTGGTATGTGGTACGACAGTACCGATGTTTACGTGTTGCATGTGGTAAATTACTGAGAAGTTGTCAGTCATGACCAGGATTTGAAAGATCCAGTTAGCCACCTGCTATTTAAAGCTCTCAGAGCTGAGAAACTTACCCTCACCATTTATTACAGCAGTTGCTGGGGGGGAACAGTTTCTGTCCATCTGATTGATGCCTGGCTGATGAAGCAGTGCGTGACAGTGACTGCTCTTTGTGAGGTGTGTAAATAGCTTCTCTCTGCTGCTTTTAACATCCCTTTTCCTACATCCCTTAATAAAATCAAAAGCATGATGGAAATATGAGGATGCTGTTGATACAAAACATTGCAATTCAAAAATACTCTCTGGAAACTCGCTTAGAAAATCATTAAAAACAGGAACACAGACCTGTGATTGTCACTGAAAATTTCCAAAAGCTATTTGGAAACTCTTTCCTTCAATCTAATTACAGAATAGTTGCAATCAATGTGTTTAGTAACTTGTGACATATGATCTAATAAACACTAGTTCAGTGTGGTCCTTCATAAAGTATCACAGATTTTAGACTTCTGGGGTATCAACACCGAGCCTTGCAAAAGGTATGTGTGCCAACTCCAGCAAATAGAGCATCTGGCTGCCTTTTGTACATTTGTTAGGTCTTTATGACAAGCACTTTTCTTAAGTTATGCTACTTAAGATTGTCTTACGGAGCTGCTCCATCCCTTAATCAGAATGAGGAAAGGAAGAGTCGTTTGTTCACATTTAGACTTTCCATCTGTAACAAATGACTGTAAGTAATCTGCATATACTTATTTACCTCATGTTGCATTATTTCAGCACCATGTAACTACTAACTAATCAAAATAAGACTTGAATAAGCGGAACTCTTCAGAACTTTTTTGGCAAAGCATGGAAAGGAATTGTGACTTCTTGTGAGAATTCCTATGAAACTTTAAAATGTTTTAAAGTCCGATTTTTCTGACTTCACCACTAGGTGTGTCTTTCTAATTCAGTATCATGTTTCTAAGAGTGATGGATTTTCATATAATCCGATTTGAAATTATCAAACTCTTGGCATCTTTAGCTTTTCTTAATCTACAGATCACTTTGTACAAGTTTTATATTTGGGATGCTGCATATCTTTAAATGGTAAGTCAGTCAATCTGATAAAGGATGCTGGACAAGCACCCATAGCTTGAATCTCATAATAAGCCAAGCTTATTTGTGGGAATAGCGGCTTCTTCTGTGAGTGCTGAGTTATTTTCCTTATTAGTTTATTTGATTTGGCTATATTTTGTGATTTGGTTTCTAAACTTGAGTGCATTCAGGGTTTGAGCTGAAAAAGCAAGAAAGCTTGACCTCCTTTTTCCTTCAGTTCAGGTAAACTAGCTACAACAAGGTAACAACAAAAAACATTGTATTCCATTCTTACAAGAGATTCTTTTTTTCTAAAACCAGTTAAAATTGAACAGAGTTGAGATGATAACTAAGTTTTTCTAATTTGGGGTACAAGAGAAAATAGTGGCCCTCAGAAAGTTGCAACTTATGCAGAAAATCGTGTTCAAACCCAGTCAGACCTTACTGATCTACAGGAGCAGATGAGTTGCATTATGAGAAAACTTAATAGACACGTTTGCAGAATAAAATAGACAAATATTAAAGGTAGCAATTGAAGATTTTGAGCTTGATTGAATAGAAGAATCCTTCACAAAATCAGACTAACAAAGCACATATAAAACTTAGGTGTTTCCTTACTAGATCCAGAAGTATGTCTTAGCCCTCTGTGAGATCAAGACACTATGCTGAGATCAAGGAATTATTGTGCTGAATGTTTCTTAGAAATACCAGAACAAATCTATTGCATTAGCTTTCAAGATGAGCATTTGCTCAGGTGCTAGGATTCCAGCAAACCTGAATTTCAACATATAACCCCTCCCTTGGGTCTGCAGTGTTGAAAGTCTCCTACCACTGCAAAGTATGCAAGCTTGCAGTTGAATACAGACATGTTATATCACTCTGCCAGAATAGAGAACTTTAGTGCAAGTGAATGCCGTTTGTAGCCAGAGTTCAAATAAGAGTTTCCTGCATTGTGGATTTACATGGGTCAGATTTCCTGTTTGGCATAATGCTTTGTTTTAATTTGAACTAAGAAGTTGTACAGTGTGCATACTCGCGTTGAAAAGAGGAACGCTTCAGGTAAACTGTTGCATTTCCATAATTGGTGATAACTTGAAAGTTATTCATTTCAATAGATTGAAGTTAGTAAGAGTAATCAATCAAGTTGTAAGGCCTGATAGTGCTATTGCATGAGGTGCCAGCAAGAGAAATTCAATCTCTAGTTCTTCCCATAAGACCAAGAATTGAATTTGGTTGTCTTAAGAGTACAGGTACAATAGACTGTCCTGTAATTTAAGAACTATGGCTATTAATATTTTAATGTTTGTTCTAGAAAAACAAACTTCTTTTAAGTCTTATTTTCCTCCAGTATGCGTTGCTCACTGTTAGCTCCAGCTTTACAGTTCTTACAACATTCACAAATTAAAAAGCACAGGGGAATTGTCCATAGGAATGTGGTCTGAGTGGCTTGAAACTTAAGTAATGCTCAAATACGCAGACAGCAGAATTTTAAACCTTACTGAAGGAGATCAGTATAAATGCTAGTAAGCTCAGACTGCAAAGAGCAAACATGATGGAGGGAAAATTGAGTTGTTTTTCTGATAGTTTGCTTTATGAAGTAGCTTGGTAGTGAACCTAGTGAGCTGGCAGAAGAGCTGAGAGGGATTGGAAATGCATGCCTGAAGGCCAACAGTCTTCAAGGTAGGTTAGCTTAAACTGCTCTACAAATACAGGCTAGCATTTTTAATTTAAAATGAAACAACAGCAACAAAAAACTTCCTCCTTCTGGAGGATGAGGGAGTCTTAGGCTCTGAGATAGAGTAGATAACTTTTTTTTTTTTGACTGGGATTTTTGTCTGGAGTGGTGGGCATCAAATACTGCTTTAGATGTAGGCATTAGTGGTCTTGTACCTGCACTGCTCACTGGCTTGCTGCATAAATTTCTTGGAATGTCCTTCTACAGTGTCCATCAGCTCTTATTTAATATGTGAATGTAGGTGTCTGTGGGATATTAGTGTCAGTTTATTAGTTCTGCCAGTGTTCTTAAGCAACTGTGGTCCATCCTTAACAGTAGAATCTCTGAATAACTGAGGTGGACAGCAGTGAAAAAGCAGAACAAATTCTTAGTGTTCGGAATGGGTTCGTTGCTTACCAGGTGAGGTGTGCCATAGCTCTGTTCATTGTCTTTGGAGAAAACTGGCAAAAATAATTCAGAGGGATGTACTTCAATAGTTTAACTTCTTGTTAAACTGGTCTGGTATTAAACGTGGAGGTTTGTGGCCCTGCCTGTGGTAGGGGGGTTGGAGCTTCATGATCCTTGAGGTCCCTTCCAACCTGGGCCATTCTGTGATTGTTAATGCCAGTGTAGTTTTTGGGCAGTGCTTGAGTCTCCTGGGACATTCATCAGTCTTTGCTTTCCATGAACTACACTTGGGTTTGGTGTGAGCTATTGGTGACAGCTTTTCTTGCAACTGTGGTGTTCTCAACATAGACAACCAAAAAATATATAGATAGATAAGATAAAATGGAATGAGCTGCTCTTTCTTCCTTGCCAGGCTAGTTGGGAACAATAAATGACCAAGAAGTTTTAATCCTCTGAAACCAAAGCATTACTTGAAATGTAATGATATGTCTTTTACTTGCTCACTACAATCAATTACTTCCAGCCCAGGCCTCTCTTGCAACAGCTTTGTTCTCTGTAAGTTTTGATGTGCCCGCTGACATATGAGGAATTTTGATATGGGCCATCCAAGAAGCCCTGAACAGGACCCTGTGAACCTGGGATCTGCCTGGTGTGTGCACACTGGGATGAGTCTGGGGTCCTTGTGCTGAGAGCACATATGCATGATAAACATTGGATCTGATGGCGGGGCGTAGAATGAAGGAGTTGGTATCTAGGTCTAAATCCTTCAAATTAGAGGTGAGAGATATGGGGTGAAATATAACTCACTGCATACCAAGTTCTTATAATGTGTAGAAGTTCTGGGCTGCCTGGTCTGGTGGTTGGCAACCATGCACATAGCAGGGGGTTGAAACTAGATGAGCACTGTGGTCCTTTTCAACCCAGGCCATTCTATGATTCATTCCAAGTATGTGTTTGCGTTCGTGAAATGTGTAGTTATACTGAGGGATGTGGTTTAGTGGGAGGTATTGGTGGTAGGTGGATGGTTGGACTGGATATTCTTAGAGGTCTTTTTCAGCCTTGATGAGTCTATGGTATGGACCCTGAGCTGCCCAATTGGTACTCTTATTTTTTTTTAATGTTTTATTACCATAGCTATTAGATTTAGATATATTTTAGATATTAGATATAGTTTGAAACACTGTTCACAGCAAACAAAATCTTGAGATGAATGAAACTTGCTTACAGCTACTATTAACTGCTATTTTCTTTTAAATGTGAGGATTGAGGGGGGAGTTGTTTGTATAAACGTGGACTTGAAAATATTGATTCCAGTAATTGTTCTTAAGTGTACCTTTAAATAACAACTTTGGGATTTGTTCAGTTGTAACGGAACAGCTTTCTCATACGTGCTTTCTCTTTTTTTTTCTCTCTTGAAGGTTGTATTGGAAACAGAAATCACAAATAAGTCTGCTTTGAAACTTTATGAAAACCTTGGGTTTGTGCGAGACAAGAGGCTGTTCAGATACTATTTAAATGGAGTTGATGCACTGCGTCTTAAACTATGGCTGCGTTAAAAGAATCCATCACATCAAGCAACTGACGTCCCAGCAGCGCAGAGTTGTCCTTTGCATGCAATGCAATTTGTACAAAATTGCTTTGCAGGTGGACTTAGTAATTTCCATGCAGCTCTTATCTGTCAGTGTCTCATTTGAGTGTCGCACATATTTGTTGCACTTTGGCATGGCGCATTTGTTCCGAATTAAAGCCGATTGTTTCAAACTTTGAGTTCTTTTGGTACCAGCAAGATGTGCCAGTTGATAGCCAAGATAGGTTCGTTTATTTGCAAGTCTACTGACTGTATTACATACACAGTGAACATTTTATTAAAGAACCTGTTATGTGGAACACAGCTTTTGGTTCCCGAAAAAAAAAAAAAAGCCAATGTAGATTGTAAAATTCTATAAGTATACTAACATTTCATACAAAAAAAAAAAAAAATTGCCATAGTTTTCTGGAAAAAGGCTTCAATTTTAGGTTTTATTTTTCAATATTGAATTTTCCATTCTTAAATATTGGTACCTCAGTGATTAGTGAATGAAAAAATGTATTGTAGGGTGGGGTGTGTGTTACAATGAGTAACAGTAACAATTAAATTGCGTCTGCCAGTGCCTGTATAGATAAGTATATTTGTCTTCACCTCTAAGTTTGGAGTGCATGCTTTTATTCTTTTACTTTCTTCAATTGTCTCTGCAAGAAAAAATTCTGCTTTTATTTAAATTCTGGATTTGATAATAAATTATTTCAGATTTTTATGATTTGGATACTTCTCCCAAACGAGGGTTTGGAAGGCCCTTCTTTTCTTATAGCAGGAAGTGTAAGCTATTTTGAAATCCTTGAGTAGCTGCTAAAAGAGAACCTGATGTTGCCAGTAAATCTCTGCTGGTTTTGGATGCACTTTTTTTCTTTAAAAGAGTGAGGGACTTTTAAAAGAAGATATAGAAAATTAATGTAAATTGGTATGATTTTATTTAATCAAAATTATCACTAGAAGCTCTGAAAAACAGCTATTTTAAAATAGTTTGAACAATTTTTTTTTTTTCAGATTGCTTTGCTTCAGTGTTCTAAAATGCTTCAATCTTTGGTTCTTGGTCTTGGAAATAAATTTCAAGGTGTATTGTATCCATTTTTAGCTGCTCTCATTTTCTCTAAACTTACATGAGCTAAATTATCGGGGGATTTTTTTTTCCTTCCAAAATCAAAGCGATGGGAAAGAGATTTCTTTCTCTTCCTCCTCCTCCTCCCTTCTCTCACTTTCTGTCTCAATTGGGCTTACATAGGTTTTACCAATACCCATCAATCTGTTCAGTAATTACAGTGTCTAGGCTTTCTTGTTCAGCATGGTTATATAGCTCAGTTCTATGAATCGGTTGGTTGGGATTTTTATTTTTATTTTTTTCCTCCATTTTGAAAAAAGTATTAGTTGACTTCTGGAAGAATCTGGGGGGCGGGGGGAAAAGGATGAGCTCTCAGTGAATCTGCTCTTTGGTAGTTGAGCGTACTCTTCAGATTTGCCTTACTACACTTATTTTTTTCTTAAGGGTTTGGTTTGAGTCTTTTTTTTGTTGTTGTTTTGTTTTTGTTCATTACTGTACATTTAAAAAAACAGAAACTAAAGACCCTACCTCCATTAACATGTGGAAAAGATCCCTGTGCAGGAAAACTGGATTTAAAGGAAAGCCTTATTTTGCGCAGACCGATCGCAAATGGTGATGGGCATTTCTTACCAAGTACAAATGATGAGTTGTATTTGAAAATAAAAACTTTTAATAGAAATCGGCCCTTTCGAGTTTTCTGCCTGGAAACACTGTGTTTCTGAGAGGGCTTGTTTCCCCTCAGTAAGGAAAACTCGCTTAAAATGGTGCCTGAATCAGTGCTATGAACTGGAATCTTATTTGCAGAGTTCAGAGCAAAGCCTCCTGTTCAAATTTCCCTAACCCCTCTGGTTTGCCGGTTATTTAGAGCAGTTCTACAGGAGGTGAAGGCTTAAGTGTTGGGAATGCTGAAATGATGGAAACAGGCTTTTCCCAGATGTATTCGAGTTGTCTGGGAAGTAACGCCTGCTCTGGCTTGCTTGAACTAAGGAGGCAGATAAGAGAAGCTTCGTTCCTTGTTAGCAGCTGCTGGGCTGCAAACTGCAGAGTAGGCTATCTTGTGTGTCTGCTGATGTTTAAAAACTGAAAAGCCAGACAAGCAAGTTTTCTGGAGGTTAATATTTAAGCTGTGGGTGTCTTGAGTTTGAGAGCAGACTTGAAACTTAGCCTATATCACTTTTTGTGAAGGTACTGCTAAAAAATACCATCACTGCTGAGCAAACTTCAAATACAGTTCTGTTTATTGTAAGAAGTAACTCATTCTCACCATGCCATCTTTGAAAACGCTGTGCAAAATAGGTGCGTGTTTCTTTTCAAAGAGCACACTGCCTGAAAGGTTCTCATATTGCTGCTGTGTAACACACAGTTCACGACGGAAGAGACTGAAGCTGTATGCACTGGCTTATATTCAATGGAACAGATTTATCCTCCGTGTTGCTTGGAATTGGGTCTCAGGTGGGAAGTCAAGAATTGCAGAGAGATGAAAACAGATGTTCAAAACGAATCTAGCAGAAAGAAGTTTGGTTATTTCTCATGTCTGTTGTTAAAACACAATCCACTCCCCCTCACCTTTTGCATTGACAAATCTAACTAAGGAATTTTTGTTTGGATTTGCCCAAACACTGCTATTTGCTGACATGTCAGGTATGGATGTTTGCGTTATGTTGGTTTTGTTTTTGTTTTTTTTCTTTTTAAGGAAACGATCGGGTTCATCACCTACAAGAAAAGCAGGCATAGTCTAATTGGCATTGCATAGTGCATCACAAACTTTTCCAGGGCACCACAGGGCATTGCTCAAACCGAGTGCTTTGTTCAAAATGTTCAGGTCTTGTATAAGCATTGCAACCTGTATTGGAGTTCAGGTATCAGACGGGCATCTATGGAAATATCAAGTGTATCTCCAAATACTGGACTGCTGTTTTGAGTGGATTATATTCTTCTGTCCCTTTATCCTTTTCGATGAGAACAAAAACAGTGGGGTTATGAAATGTACAAGCTGTCTAAATACAATGCAGTCAAATAAATGGTTAAGTTGTTTATTTCCTTTTGGATGGAAATGTTCTAATGATTGTTTTGCTCTGTCTCCAAAACAGTGAATTTGCAGTGTTTGTATGAACTTCAGTTTCATAGCTGAACTGAGATGGAGGCTTTTTCCATGCGTGACAAGTTATGGTGAATATCACTGGACTTTTCCTGAGAGATAGGAGTGGTTTTATTATTATTTTAGTTGTAACAGGTGGGAGTTTGGGAACTGCTTGCAAATCTTGCAGAGATGAAAACAGGCTGTCTTAGAAGTGCATTGGGAAGCCTATGGGTTTTGGAAATCCTCTCTGCTTTATTCCCTCTGCAGTTGCACTGAGGTTCCTAAAACTTGCCAAGAACTCAGCAGCAAGTGTTGCACGTGTTTGGCCTCTGCTGGAAGTTGCTGCTCACCTGGCAGCAGCCCCAGGTCTGTTCTTTCAGCTGCTTTCCTGATTCCTACAGTTTGTTGTGGTGGTACACTTTCACAGATGTTTTACTACTTTTCCATTTCTTACTCTGTGCAAGAAGCAGGTTAAATTATTTTCCTGTGTCTTGCACTGCAGTGTATTTTTAGGCCTAGTACATCTAGTTAGTCCATGTGGGCTAGAATAGACCTGGAGAAGCCTAATATTGATTTCAATGTGAAAAAATAAAAAGTACTTTTCTAACAGGCAATCCAGGCAGGGCTGGACATTTTTAGGAATGAATGTTTTATGTATTGTCCACTCAGGCACACTTTGAAAATCTTTGATTTCTTTAAAAATAGAGGGATCCTGACCCATGATTCATACAGGGAAAAGGGGAACATTTCTCAGTGCATGCATGTTTATGGTGAGGATGCGGAGGCTCTCCTCTTCCTATTGATATCTGATTCCCTGTGGAGAAGGCAGAGCTGTGACTACATTTTGCTCTTGATCATTGCTCTTCATTGTAAGGCTCAAGGGTAAGGTAAAAACAAGCAGTAATTCAAAGGGATTTAGAATAGACGAGGTATTGATCTTTTAAACTTGCTGTCCTCTGCAGGACAGTCCTCCTTCAGCAAAGCCTGCCTGAGCCCACTTCACAGGAACTTGTGGATGCTGGCAGCTTCCATGTATTCAAGGGGAGGCTTCTTTAGATGATGCCTTGTTAGATGTTTACTGGTTCTTACACCCTGCTAGAATTGCAGTTGTGTTGATCCATTGTTGAGGTACACGTTTTCCTCTTTCACTGGACATCTGCTCTCACTTAGAAAGCACGGCTAAGGAGAAGAAATGTCCCCTCTGTCTCATTGCCAGCAATTCCTATTGATTTGATCTTTCTTCAGCTACATATGATAGGAAAAAGGTCAAATCCAAGTTATGATTTATAGTCTGTACAGTCCTCTGCCAAAGCTCGGCAGCAGTTCACTGTGCTTTTCTCATAGCTGTTTCTGTTACCTTAGGCCCATAGGACCTTGATTTCAGGTAATTATGAGTAAGAAATAAGAGGTTTTCCTGGTCTGAAAAGACCTGAGTAGAAAAAAAAGAACATACTGAAAAGTTGTAATTAATGTTTGTTTGTTTGTTTGTTTGTTTTCTTTTTGAAATATTTTTAGGTTCCTAAGGGATAAAAACAGAAAACAACAACAACAACAAAAAAACCCAACCTATCAGATTTCATGTTCATTTTAAGCAGGGATGGAGAAGGGAGTGATTCTCTGAGGTTTTAGCCATTGCCTTACAGGTTGCTGAAACGTGATTTGGAGATATGGGTTTAAATTCGACTTTTGCACTGACTAGAAGCTCTATCCCCGACCTAGGAAATTTTCTGGCAATCAAAAGGCAATTGATAATACTGTACGAAATATTTCTTGGACTCTTTGGTGGATATTTTTCCTCTTATTGTGTGTGTAACAGGCAGCCTATGACAGATTCCTACTTCCTTATTTCGGTCTGTAGTAAGGTGTGAACCACGAAGGAAGCAGCAGAAGAGCTCTGTAGGAACTACCAGGTGTGAAAGAGCATTGAAAGTGAAAGTTGAAAAAGTAAATGGTGGAGCAGCTTTGCCAAGGTAAGAAATCTGTACGCAAAGCTCACCTTACTACTGAAGGAGGGGACCAAAACTCTGTTAGCACTGCAACCCCTCCCACGTGGGCCTTAAAAAACACACCATTTGTCCATGTGAATCCACTCCTCTCCGTGAGTAATTTGGAGCAGACAACTAATTGAATGCTCTCATATTGCCACGGCTCCTTCCCTAGGGGTGGATGCACTCAGGAAGGCTCTTAGTCTAAAACAGAATTAGTCTTTAATATCGGAAAGAACAAACAAATGAACCCTCTGAGTTTGATGCGTGTGATGAAAATAGTTGATGTGCCATTTCTGAATTGAGCTGAGTGTGCTTCAGCCTCATTGAGTCGAAGCATAAGGGCCTGCTGGATGAGCTAATTAGAGTGAGAAGAAAACCAGCTGCTCTTCAGCCAAATTAAGGGTGCCCTTCCTTCTCCTCTCAGCTGCGGATCCTGCAGCTTTCCCAGCAATGAATGGCAGATTCAGGTGTGTAAAGCTGTCTTTTGCCTAATTAAAGACCTGCACCACTCATGATTAATGCTGTTGTTTAATGACAGAGTTTGCCAGAAAATGTATCTTCCTGTTTTGGGCAGAATTGAGCCAGAAGCCTTTAGATTGCCTTAGGTCTGAAGTCTTTCACAGGGCTGGCACATAGTGTGTTTCTGCAGTGTTGAGAACAGGAGACCTGGGCCAGTATGCAATTGTAAATAACCTCCAAAATGTAAATACACAGCTCACTCTGCAAGTAATGCCTCCTGTTTATTTCCATGGGGACGACAACAGCTACAAAGAGCACAATAACACTAATTGATAAAGCAAATTCTCAGCAACAGAACATGATGGAATGTTGGTGGGAATGTTCAATCTCTTCTGCCATCCCACCAACACATAATGGGCTGACATAACAAGATAGGAGGCATTGCTTTTGGAGCAGCCCTCATACATTGGAAAGCAATGCAAGCTGCAAATGGCAGGGTTCTGTTCTGCAAATTGCAGAGATTTCTATCATGCTGTTTGAAAGTGACATTCAAAGAATTGCTCTCTTGGGGCTGGAAAAGAAGTTCTTCATTACAGAAAGCAGGGCTGGCTATGATTAAAAAGAGAAAGTATTCTCCTTGGGGGTTTTTTGTTTTATTGAAGTGAAAATTGAAAAGCTGGCAATCTCCGGACTGTCCAACCAACAACGGCCTGAACGGTTTCATGTGTAAGTTAACAAATGGAACATATAGAATGCATCTACATAAGTATGTTACTTTGCCTCTTAAGAGACTGCATCAATGGCTGCTATATGCTCAATCTTAAATACAGCACTGAGATATACCAAAAATATGATTATTGAAATTCCCCTGTTCATCACAGGGCAGTCCCACTATAGATGACCTTAATGGTGCATTCCAACTCAAATGATTTGATGATCCTATGAGATGTGAAACATCTATGTTTTGGCTGCTTCCGTGTGGGAAAAGCTTTTTTATCTCTCAGCAGGCATTCTGTAGTTGTTCTGTGATAGTTTCGCAGCAGTCTGTGCTTTCTTGGAAAGACCTTTGGGAGAAGAGTGCTCTGGAAACCTTTCCAGTGTCACAATCCCTACAGCCACCTACAGGAAGAACCCATTTTCCTCCTTGGAAGTGGCTCCTTGTGGCTTACCAGCTGAAGAGCTCAGTAAGTACTCACAAACATGGAAATACAACTTACATCACAGGTTTGGGAACGTATTTTAGAGCATCATTCTTCAGCTTCATCCTTCTTCCAGTACTTGTCTGTCTGAGCTTTGCAAACCTTTTGTTTTCAACCTGTCCTGGTACTGAAGGAATGAGTCACTGTAAGAAAGCTTTCTTTGGCAAACAATTCCCAGGGAACCTCAAATTTCTTCAAGCTGTGAGCTTTTGATCCTTAAAATTAAAAGCTTATTTTTGAGGTTTCTTTCTAATTATTTCCAGCCTCAAAAATATCTTGTGTTGGGTATCTAGCAAGGCTGTTTTATAGATACGCTTCTAAGGTGTTCACCTGTTATCTCATGGTGCTTTTGGAAGCCCTCCCTGGTGCTGCAGAGAGGCAGTGCTGTTGGAGATGGGGCAGTCATCCCACCTCAGCCCCATGAAAAGAGTCTCATGCTGTCGTCGTGTTCTGGTGCACAAGGGTTGCCTGGCTGTCATGCAGGCACAAGATGCATGATGTGCCATGGATGTGCATCCTTAGGACATTTGCAATTTTCATCCTCTGTGCAGCAAAGAAACACTTTCCCTAGTGTTATTCTACTTGGAACACAAGGTCATAGAATCACAGAATATCCTGAGCTGCAAGGGACCCATGAGAATCACCGAGCACTACCCAAATCCAACCTTATATCTGAGAGCAGTGTCTCAGCGCTCCCTGAGCCCCACCATCCCAGGGCCATGCCCACTGCCCTTTGGGGCAAAGCCTTTCCCTACTGCCCAACCTGAGATCATGTGCTGGTGGAGCAAATGCATAAGAACAGCAGTTTGTAAGCTATCCTTTATCTGTGCTTGGTTATTACAGGAGCATGATCTCATGGACTTGCCCCAAGGCAGGTTTTGCTGCGGACTTCCTGCAGGAGCAGGGATTAATCTTCTAATCTGGTTCTGACACAGAGGAAAGAGCTTCTGCCTTCACTGGCTTGAGGGCTGGACTGCCTCGCTACACTAAACAGAAACCAAATCCTTCTTTAAAATTAGTACTTCAGGAGGAAATGGTGAGCTGCAGTAAGTTATAGTATGCCTGCAGATGTGTGGTGAGGGCATTGGAGGAGGTGGGGAATAGCACTGGTTTCAAAGAGCAGCAGGAAAACGGAAAGCAAAGGGAGGAAAAAAAAAAAAAGGAGATTTGGGGTTCTTTTCAGCATCCATGTTTATATCAGGCGTAGATAAATCAGATCCTCCTAATGGGAAGTCAAACCTTAATTAGAAATCTGCCACTTTCCTACCATGTTTGGCAAGCTGACTTTCCTCCCCAAAATTTTCATATCTCCATGCTGCCCTAGCCTATCCCTGCTCCTCAGTGTGCACATGTGGGTTTAAGCAGTGAACAAAAGCCAGAAGAACCTCCTGTAAACATGAGGCTTTGCATGATTTAAATGCTGCCTGCAGCCCACTTTTTCCCAGACCAGCCCAACTTGCTTAGAAATGAATAGATTTTTTTAAGTTGGAGGCCAAGGGAAAGCTGAAGCTTGCAGAAACAGCAGTGTGCTCAGTGCATAGAGTTTTCCTACTTCTGTGTGACCGCTCGGCTCACAGCAGATGTGCAAGTGAATAAACCTTCTCATAGACTGGTGTAGGATGGAAGGGAGCTTAAAGTCCATCCTGTTCCAACCTCTTTCCATGGGCTGGGTGCCACCCACCAGATCACACTGCTCAGGGTCCCATCCATGGCTTTGGGGATGGAGCACCTACAGCTCCTCTCAGGTGCTTGCTCTGAATTCAAAGAGTTCTCAGAAATGTCAATGCAGGGAACCCATGCAAAGAATTTCTCCTTCCACGAGACTTCTCATGCAGAGTAGCAGCAGATTTAGCCTCATATTAAATCCAGACACCTTACAAAGACAAAATTCACCGCAGGTCAAACTTTACCCCTTGTGAAAGGTTCTGTACATCTTCCGAGTTAACTCACAGCTGGCTGTGCGAGTATGGGGCAAGGACCCAGAAATAGTGTATTTTCAGGCACCAGAGACTTCACAAGAGGGAATTTCACAGGTTATTTCAGTGCCCACCACAGCCCCTGCCCCATGTGCACAAGGCCACAGCCTGCTGCTGTCCCCTCAGGTGGTTTAAGCAGATGGATAGGTGTTATTGTGTTGAAGAGAATGGAGTTAATCACAGCTGACAAATCCTTCTTGGTAAAAAGCATTAAGCCCTAAGACCCCACCTGGAGGCTGTACCCAGCTCTGGAACCCTGTGTAAGGCTGTCATGGAGCTGTTGGAGCAGGTCTGGAGGAGGCTTTTAGTGGTCTTTCCAACCTTACAGATTCCATGAGGCCCTTTGAAAGAACCTTGACTACAAGCCCATGTACCTCTGGCAAACCACCTTAGCAAAAAAAGCTGTGGCTATAAATGAGCAAGGACCTTCAGCTGCTAAGCCTTTAGGAAATGTGACATTGCAGCAAGAGATGCTACAGCTGTGTAGTCCTGACAGAAGTGAATAACATAAACCAATGTCACCTGGATGGACAGAGATAAAAAGTACCCACTCCATCCTATGGTTCCTTCAGACCAGGCTCCACTCTCCAGCACATTTAGCCCAAGATCTCCATTTATCTGCAAGGAAAGCCCGTGTTTCACGCTGACAGATTTAATTGCGTGGGTCATGTTCTTGCATCTCCAGGTGCTTTGTCACTAACTGCCCTTTGGAAGCAGAGAAGTTTCTCCTCGAGGTCGTGAGATTTGTGTGTATTTGTCAGCTCACTGAAGCAAAACCTCTCCTCTTGCTGAAGCAGGAAGGCAGCAGTGCTTGCTGTGCTGTGAGAAGAAGGATCAGTACAAAACATTGTTGGCAGTTCTTTGTTTTACGTTTCTTTTGGGGATCTTTTTGTTTGTCTCTCAAAGAAACGTCATCTTTCCCAGTCAGCCCTTTGAAACACACCACGTGGATGGCTAAGTGCAAGATGCATCCAGTCTCAGAGCATGCTTTGTATGCTGATCAATGAAACCAGCACTGCTGAACCATATTATGCTGGGACATCAAAACAGGCCATTAGGAAACAGCTGGAAGAGACTTGATTGAAGCCAGAGGCTGGCACTGGAGGCAGCTACAAGTGGGAGACAGCAGAGCAAGGCTGGGGCCTCTGGTTGGCAATATCCTCTGCTGAAGGGGTTCTAACTTCAGGAATGCTGCTTTAAAAGCATTTCATTGATTTTCAATACAACAGAAGCCATCTGAATAGAACAACTTTGGTATGTTGAGACAAATTTTGTAACGGCCTCCTCTTTGATTCTGTGAAACTTCTGCAAAAAGAGCTTCAAAAATAGCTTCTGAAGACCATCAGTGCCATGAAACCAACAGGCAAAGGGCTTCACTGAAAGGCTGAAGTAGCAAACCAAATAAACAGGTTGGGTTCCCATAGCAAGGTGTTCCATTCTCAAAAAAAGAGCCTGAACCTGGACACATTTAGCATTAGAGTAACAATTTCCTTGCAGGGTTTTGTTGGCACGGATTCAGACCCTGATTCAGATCTTGGTGCCCCTCAGTTACAAAATCAGAGCACTCAGAAGCTGGGAAGAGGTGAGACTGCATTCACTTTAACTATTTCCTCATCATCGTAATCACTTAAGTGGCTATTTTTGGACAATAAATAAAAGCTTTTCACTTACATGGCTTTTTTTGGACTATAAATAAAAGCTTTTTCCATCTCTGCAGCTTCCTAATTCCAATTCGAACAGACACTGAACATTCTTGAACATTCTTCTCTGGTTTTTATATTTATTTTTTTTTTTTTAATTTTTGAAGGGTTATAATTATTTTTCTTCTTCTGACACAGATGAAGACCACACTTCTGTAATTTGAATACACAGATCATAAAACTCACCAGCGGATTGAGTCCATGGCATGAAAATAGTCAGCATGCTGGCGTTACGTGCAGCTGGACATCCGCCTTCCCATGGTAAGTGAAGATGCACCACGCTGGTTGTGCCCAGCTCCATCATTCCCCCATCCAGAAGTGACACCTTCCTGTGGAGGACACGACCCTACAGAGAGGGGACTTTGGTAGGATAGGTCCCTGCTATGGTCAGGTGTAGGAACAGTTGGAAAGGCAGCAGCTCCTTGTCATAAACATCGCTGCGGGTGGTAATGAAGTATCATCATCATTTGAAAGATGAAGTTGAGGGAGAAAAAAAAATATATATGAGAGCAGAGCAATGTAACATGCCCAAGGCAACAGGAAGAAGTGGCTATCGACACCAGGAGTAGTAGCAGTTTTGTTCCCTGCCTGTTTTCAAAGGGAGAAGGAAAAGGGCACTGGGGCACACACACAGCCTCAGTGGTGGCTGTGACGTGAGGTCCTGGTGTCCACGTGCATGGGGAGATGGGGGACTGCACTTAGGGTTTTTTTTTTTTTTAAAGACAGAAGAGCACTGTGAGGCAAATCTGCTCCAGTGAGAAGCCTCACAAGGGAGGCTCTGTGTGGCAAAAGGCTGTAATTTTAGGTCAGCTTGGCCAAGCTGAATGAGGTGGTTTGTGCGGTAAATAGAAGGGGTGCCTGGCTTTGAAACTCACTGTTTTCTCAGTACAGAAGTCAGTTGTAAGCCACATTGATTATTCTGGGGTGGCAGTTGCAACAAGGACCAAATGGTGACCAGATAGAGGCAGGTAGCTGGCCACAGAAGTTCAGTGAGACCACAGAACTAACAGTGCCCTGCTTTGCTTTTCTCCCAGAAGAGTTGTGAACCAGCATTTTAAGCAAGTTCTGAGTTAATGCAGTCTGTTCAAGCGTTATCAACAAGATCATATACTGCATAAAGCCTGATTTGATTAAAAGGGTCATTTGTTGTACTACCAGCTAATAAATGCTAGCACAGGTAACTTTGTGTCTCAGAGTGACTTCATAGGAACAGGGAATTCAAGGCTGGATCAGCAACATGGCAGTTTTAGTCTATCCCATGACTTAAGATGTGTGTTAGCAAACCATAGTGCTGATGGAAGCTAAGAAGAACGAAAGCTGAAATGAATGAATGAAAGCCCCATCTCTGGAGGCATTCAAGACCAGGCTGGATGTGGCTCTGGGCAGTCTGGTCTAGTGGTTGGTGACCCTGCCCACATTAAGGGGTTTGAAACTAGACCAAATTTGAGATCCTTTTCAACCCAGGCCATTCTGTGAACAAACAAAAATGAGAGAAGCTCTGAGTAGATGAAGGGGGGGGTCCCCAGAACCAACACAAATTGGGACACTTCATGAGGGCTCAGACTTCCACTAAGAGTCACGGAGAGGCCAAGGGTGACCATGCTCAATAAGCACAGAGAGGACTCAGCTGAACTGAGCTTTGTCAAACTGCACGAGAGAACAAGAGCCACAACAGAACTGCCCACGGAGATGACACATCATCCAGCATCTCCAAAAAAGGACAACAAAAAGTACTCTTGGCTCTCTCACAGGTTTTGAAATTCACTCTGAGCAATGAGTCAGCACTTTTAGCATCGCGTGTTGCTTAGAGCATCAGCAGAAGATTTAAGTGAAGCTTAAGCAACATTCAGGATCCTGCAGAGAGCAGGATCTGTCCACCAGTAAAAAGGGGGAAGATGCCTTGGGCAAGGGCCAAAGCCAGCAAAGACTTTAGGAGGGGGTGGAAGGGGCAAAAAGTAGAGGAATGGGGGAAGAGATAAAAGGAGAAGAAGCCAAATGGAATGTCAGATTTCTCCCATCTGGAAGGATGCAGTAAGAAGTGCTCAAGGCATGGGACAAGGAGGGAATTATCCTGAAATCACAGAACATCCTGAGTTGGAAGAGATCCACTGGGATCTTCAGCTCCTATATAGCAAGGAACAACTGATCAAATGCACCCTGCTCTCCCGTCTGTGTGCCAAGGGAGGTATCTGCTCTCCCTTTCATTCTTGCGGACTCTCAGCAGATGCTGCACGATCAGACTTCATGCAGGGATTTGCTGGATGAGCTATTTCCACAGCACGTCAGTAGGTGGCAAAAAGCTACAACCCTATTGCTAAACAAGGAATAAATGCTTGTTCTCTTGCAGAACAGGAGGGATCTGTGAGCAGCTCCATCCCATCAGAGATCATGTGCCTCCTGGCCAGCAGCCCAGCACTACCAACAGGGTGTGACACCCCAGAAAGTGCACCATCCCCCTGTGCCATCACTTAACCTTCCTTCAGTAATTCAGAGTCATAGAATCATTAAGGTTGAAAAGACCACTAAGATCTTCTAGTCCAACCATCAGCCCATTTAGAAAAGCTGGAAACCCAGAGGGATTAATCAATACTTCCAAAGATGGGAAGGAAAAGCTTTAGGGCTGTGCTGCTGCAGCACCATCTGAGGTTATCTGGTTGGACAAACCAAGCTGATGATCACACTGTAGTCTTTGTGTACAGCCTGAAACTGAGCTTAATTTGGGTAAGCAGATTGAAACCATCCCAGCTGCCTGTCACACATCCCAATGGAGGAGGGAGATAAGGGATTAATAAAGTTAGTGGAAATATCCAAGAGCCATTGATGGTGGGTTTTTTCATGCTTTTGAATGTGTGCAGGTGTCGGGGAAGGGAGGATGTTGCTTGAGCTGAACACCCACGTTCCTATTCGAGGAGGTCTAGTGCTCTGAGCACTGGGGGAACAGAGCCTGGGAAGATGAGAAAATGGCATAAACACAGGCTGCATGGTGAGAGCCAATTACAGCACAGCACTGAGCTTCATTCAGTTTTCTTTACCAGCTGCTGCTCTTTGCTAAATGTAAGTAAATTGTATTTCTGCTGAAGAACAAGAAAAGGGATATTACAGCAACCTGGGCCTCTGCAATAGCATCTAGCTTTTCTTAAATATAGAGGAAAGGTTCTTCAAGATTTCTTCTTTTAAGTGGCGCATTTAATTACTAATGATTTAGCCAGACATTGACCACTGGTGCTGACTTTCCCCAGCTCAGCTGCCTGTCTGAGGCTAAGCACTGTCATTTTGTTCGGACATTTCAGCAAAATCAGCTCGGTTAACCCCGAGCAAGAGAAACTTGTCTTGCTCTGGCCATTTGTAATGCAATGGAAAGCGCAGCACTGTCAGCATAGTAGCAAAGTCCCAGGCTGCAGCAGGTAAGGATTTGTTCAAAATGCAACAGTCATGGACACAGAAACAAAGAAAATAGTCTGCTTACCTTTGGAAGACCACAGGTATACAGGGATCTCCAGTGAGATATCCTTGCCTCCACTGCCAACCCTTAAATGAGGTCTGGGAAGGGGTGGATCCTGGCTTTACCCCTTCTAGTCACTCAGTTGCATTGCTTGCACCTGAGCTTCCCTGGGTTGGCCCTGCCTTCTCACCAGGTTCTCCATCACTGCTTCAAGCTGTGACTTAGCATTTCCACTACACCATCTCACCACCACCACCACACCCATCCTACAGCCCTTTCGCAGGGAAAATCCTATGCTCTTGTGCCTCGGGGCAGAGATCTATCTGACCTACATCTCCTAGAATCGTTGAAAGGACTTTTAGAAGTCTTCTAGTACAGCTCCCCTGCAATGAATGAGAACGGACAAATCCCACTTCACTTCCATGCTGCGGATCCTTGCCTCTTGGCACCACCAAAATCAACCCCTGCTCACGTGCTGTCATTGTTATCCTTCAGAACTCATCCCATGCCCATCCCTGGCAGTCAGCAGGACCTCTCCAGCCTCTCCTTGCTGTGGAGGCAACCTCAGACCAGGAGTTTCTTTCCATCATGACTTGCACGAGCACTGTGTGCGCTCAGTTCTGAGTGGCAAACCTCATCCCCTGCATAGCTGGGTGTAATGACTCATCCTTCAGATGATGAGATGGTATCAAGCATTTGGAATAGGGAGCTTTTCGGAGAAAAACAGCCTCGCTGAGTTGCAGCCCTGGCATTGTAGTGTTTTTTTCCCCCCCCTATCTTCCGGAATTTGCAGAAAGGTTTAAGGTTCAACTTTAGTGATAGAGAAAACATTTTCATTTCCAGCCTCAGAACAGATGTTAGGAAACATGAGAGCAGGATGAGTTACCACCTGCCTCTCTCCAGGTCACGATGCATTAACACAACTGAAAGCAGAACAGTCAAAGGACTTTGAGCACGAGAAGCAGAAAGAGTGTTTCTCAGCTTCTTTGCCTCCAGAAGAGCAAATTTTGCACACTGTGAGTTGATAAATGAATGCTCAGAGCCTCCATGCAGTCTGTGTAATGGATAGACTGCTCTGCATACCCTCTCCATGGGCAGTGCTCTTCCCAAGTGCTGGAGTGCTGGCAACGCCATTATCGGGAAACAGATCGGGTCTATCTGAGATAAATTGCATTTCCACCAATTACAGCCCAATTGTTGACAGATGGGAACAGAGGAGGGAGAAGTGTTGAATCATTAAGAGGACAGGTGTATAGAAAAGTGCCAGATTAATTGTTCCAGCCCATTAAATCGTTGACCTTTCCGGCCTACCCTCAGTGCTGAATTCAGAGCTCACAGGATCCTTCCAGCTCACACACGATGACCACGTTTACAAGAAAGGCACACAGGGGTGCTTTTAGAACACATAATCCAGACACAGACTCATTAGCACGTCTTCTTTCTCATTAAAAGCTGTTTTCTTACTGGAGTTTGTTTTCTTGGCTTTTCCATGCACTCACACGCGGCTCCAAGGAGCAGCTTTCTCCCCAAAGAACAGACTTGCTGTACATACAGAGAGGTTGCAAAGAGAGAGGGGATGAAGGCAGACAAAGATCAGTGCTGCTGGATGGAGGCTCTGGCTTTGAGTTGAGGCTTTGGCTCCAATTTCCAAATCCTGCTTTCCCTGGGATTTTCAGTAAAGCCTGGGAGAGACAAATAGCTGAATACTGCTGAGAACAAATCGGCCATGGGTGTCTAATTCCCCTAAAAACATGTAGAAGCGTGCCTCCTGCTGAGAGCCAACACCAGATCCATTTATTCAACATGGCCTGGCTTGGAATTGCTCAGGTTGGAAAAGACCTTCAAGATCATCAAGTCCAACCACAACCTAATCAAACTACCCTAACAACCTCTCCACTAAATCATGTCCCTGAAGCACCCCATCCAAATGGTTTTTAAACACATCCAGGGATGGTGACTCAACCACCTCCCTGAGGAGCCTATTGCAGTGCTTACCAACCCTTTTTGTAAAGAAGTGGTTCCTGATATCCAACCAAAATGTACCCTGGTGCAACTTGAGGTCATGAAAATTAAGGGGATAAGATTTCCAGCAGAGGGAAATGAATGGCCATGAGGGTGGTGGGAGGAAGAGCAAACCCACCTCTATTCTCACTGCCAAGTGAGCAAAATGTAAATGTTTTACATCAGATTATCCATTAAAGCTGGAGGTGCGTACTGAAGGAAAGTCTTACATTTCTCCACCTGGGACATAGGAAAGAAAATTTAAAAAAAAATAGAATAAAATTTAGAAATACCAGAATGTTTATTTAAAGACTTCTGACCCAATCATTGTGCCTTTCAATTTGGATGGATGTTCTGTGGCTTGGAAAAGGATGCGGGGTTAAAAACAAGCAGAGAGACCAAGTGACCTTAAGGCAAGCAGAACACTTTATTTCAGTTGGAACTTAATATAGGAGTTAACCCAGAATATTCTCCAGCTTCTGCTTGTTGGTTCTGCCAGCCTTCTCCTCCTCCCTTTTCCCCCCATATTATTGTTGCTTGGTCTACACCACTTTTTCCCCAGATATTCTTTCACATACCCAAACATGTCATTTCTGTCCACACATCAGCCACCTCATTTCCAGTGCTCCTCTCTGCTGGTCTCTGTGTTCAGAAATGCTGCACATCACAAACATCACGTCTATGCCATGGGTCTATCAAGAGCAGAGATCATGGCTTGTTCCTTCAGCACATCCCAAGCCATGCTGCTAAAATTCTTTATCAAAGAAGTCATCAAAGAGTGAAACTCTCTCTGTCCTGGTTCTCACCAGTGGAGCTCTACGGTAAAGCTTCTTCTCTTCCCTCTCCCAGTCCTCAGAGTCAGTGCTGGACGTGTCCCAGAGCAGGTCCCTGCTGCGCGGCTCCTTGCAGAACCACAGCCCAACCTTGCTGCTGCTGCTGCTGCCCAGGGGAAGCCCAGCTCTGACGTGCTGCCCTGCAAATCCTTCATCCCCTCTGTTTCCTGAGAGAGAAAATAACAATAATTGCAGTTTTCCTCAGAGGCATGCCCATCCTGTTGGGTTCAGCTGGCAATCCCTATAAGGCAGATCCTGAGAAACCCCTGCAAGATCAGAGCACGTGCCTGGGGCTGGGCAGACCTGGCACAGTCTATTCAGAAAAATAATCTTGGAACTGGGTGGGCTTTAAGGTGCCTTCCAACCTAAACCGTTCTGTGATTCATTCTGTTGGGTGAATTAATCAAGTCTGGCATGAGGCAAATGGTTTAGTGCTGACCCATAGGAATGGGTGGTGGGATTCCCATCTTGTGTCCCAGGGAGCACATTCTTGCCTGAGATGCTTTAAGACTCCCAGTGTACGTGAGTAGGTGAGTACCATCTCCAACACCTTCACATGGCACTGTCTGATTTTCTGCTGGTGGGAACCTGCTCCTGGCCCTGGGGTCTTTGGTTTTCTGCCCCTATGGCTATTCCCTGGCTTCCATAGGGAGACTGACTTAGAGTCATAGAATCATAGACTGGTTGGGTTGGTAGGGACCTAAAAGACCACTGAGTTCCAACCCCTGCAGCGGGCTGGCTGCTCCTCCCAGCTCAGGCTGTGCAGAGCCCCATCCATGGCCTTGGGCACCTCCAAGGATGGGGCACCCACAGCTCTGGGCAGCAGTGCCAGCACCTCACCATCTTCTAACAATTTCCTCCTAACCTCTAACTTAAACCTCCTGTTTTAATTTAAAGCCATTCCCCATTATCCTACCACTATCAGAGGTCTGTATTCCTCCTTTTTATTTTGACCAGAGAGAGCTAGTTTTGGGTTCATTAGCATGAGAAAGGGGACTTTTAAGAATAGATGTGCTCCTATAAAGCTCACTTTCAGCTTTTTCCACCAGGACCCCCACGTCCTTCTTGCTGCTCTCAAGGAGTTCTTCCAGTTGTACACATAGCTGGGATTGCCCTGACTCAAGTGCAAAACCTTGCAATGTGGGTTTGTTGAACCTCACAGGGTTCAGATGGCCCAATGAGGATGCTGGGGAGTTTTACATCTCCTTGGAACATGATTCTGCTTACCAGGGTGTCCATCAAAATGCAGATTGTGCTCAGCAGGGATGAGGTCTTGGCTTCTGGTGCTGTCGCCTCTCTGAAGTGTGTCAAGGAGCATCTCCGAGCCCAATTCCTCCATTTTTTGTTTATTGATTTCTGCCTCCCTGCGGAGATTCCGCTTCAGCTCCGCCTGGGTTTGCAAACAAGTCATCAGCACAAGCAGCAGAGGAGCAAACACGTTTTAACAGCTCGACGCAGCACATCATTAGAGAGCTGGCACTGCAAGTAATCACACATCCAGGTAGCTCAACCAGGGCAAATCGTATTTGCCAAAATGAGCACAAGACAGAACGTGACCCCATGGGAACTTCCTCACCCATGGGGGAGACAAAGAGATGGGAAAACCCTTCCAATCCTCAGCCTCTCCCCAGGGCCATCCCCGTGTTACCTCTCGGCGCCGGCGCGTCAAGTCCAGCATCTGCATCTTATGCAAGTGCTGCCGCCTGCCAGGGAGGGCTCTCAGGCTCTGCCCCCTCTTCTCCAGAGTCTGTGAGGTATTAAAAGCATCAGTAAAGACACCTGCGTTGGCTGAAAGGAAAAGAAACTCCTGCTTGCCAACTCACACCCGGTCCCTCAGGTGCTGCCCAGATGAAGGCAGCGAGCGTTTTCCTATCTGTGCAGCAATTTAGTGTAGGTTTTCAAAGCACTCACAGCTTATCTATCTCACAGCTAAGGGGCACGATGGAAACTCCTCATTAAAGTCCCGTATGCCTGCTCCTGCCCCCAAGGTGCTGCTGCTGTGCGTTGTTCAGGCTGACATCAGGAGCTGTACATGGTCGATCGTGCCTGCTGCACAGCTCTTGGCCCTTTGCTGCGTGCTCACCTTGGCTTCTGGGGTTCCATCCACCCCTTGCTGGCTCCAGGGCTTTGCAGCAGTGATCCCCCTTGGAGTGCCAGCGGGTTCAAGCCTCTGCAAGTGCAATATTTAGTGTTCAGCATTCCTCTTTTCACACAAACACCCAACCTGATATGAAGCTACCTAGACATTCCTCCAGCTCCAATTCTGGCCTGGTTGCTTGGGATACAAGAAGGAGTTTGGCACATTCAGCAAATGCTCAACACACATCAGTATCATAATTGAATACAGTGTCTCCTGGCAGGTCACCCGAGGCCAGATCCTGGTTACCTGACCCTGAGAACCATCACCTCCATCCAGCCAGACTCTTTTGGGAGCTAAGACCTGCAGGACTGCATGTGGTATGGAAAGTCCTTCCTGATGGAGTTCAGCAGCTTTAGAGGCTGCTCTGAGCATGGATTTCCATCTCAAGAGCTAAGATGTTCTCTTCAACCTCAACACTGGCTCATTTCTAGTCTCAATACTCCTCATTTCCCCACCTATGATGGGAGCTCACCCTGGCTTCCATAAAAATTAAAAGGAACATCATAGAATCCTAGGCTTGTCTAGTTGGGAAAAGAGACTTAAGACCATCGAGACCAGCTATCAGTCTAACACTACCAAGTCCACCAATAAAACATGTCCCACAGTGCCACATCCACATATCTCTTAAATATCTCCAAGGATGGAGACTCCACTGGGCAGCCCGTTCCAATGCCTGACCACAGTGTTCCTATGAACACAGGTTGGATATTAGGAAACATTTATTCTCCAGAAGACTGGTGATGCACTGGCACAGGCTGCCCAAGGAGGTGATAGCAACACCATCCCAGGAGGTGTTCAAGAACCATGCAGATATGGCACTGAGGGACATGGGCAGTGGGCATGGTAGAATGGATTGGGCTTGAGGATCTGGGAGGTCTTTTTCAGCCTTAATGATTCTGTGATTCCATATGTTCAATCTAAACCTCCCTGGCACAACTCAAGGCCATTTGCATCAAAGACTCTATCAGGAAGACCTATCTTGCACTTTATATGGGACATCATTAACCTCTTGAATGTGAACAAGAGCGTCTTCTGAATGGTGACATGACTCTGGCTGGCTGCACCGAGCTGCTGCCAGAGTCTGGGCTGTAATCTTCAAGGATCCTGTAAATAAATCATGGAATCACAGAATAATTAAGGTCCAAACGCCTGCGTATCGTTATGGGAGATTAAAGGCAGCAGTAAAGAGTGTTGGAGAGGAATCCCATTTCAAGCCAATGCAACTGGTAAAGGTAAAAAAAAAAAAAGCTCCCTAGAATTAAA
>JAOWBP010002559.1:49816105-49856866 GCA_028571105.1 Tragopan temminckii | reverse complement strand
AACCTGTTCCAGTGCCTCACCACCCTCTGGGGGAAAAACTTCCTCCTAATATCCAACCTAAACCTCCCCTGTCTCAGCTTTACTTTCTCTGGTTGCCCCAAGCTCCTTCAGCATCACTGCAAAGCACGCACTGCAAGTAACTCAAATGCCAGAGCGCTGCGTGGAGCCTTCCTGCAGCTATTTGATGCTTCTCCACCCAAATCTATGCCATGCCATATGGGCAGCTATCACACCACGCCTGTCCTTATGCAGCCCATCTGAAATCCTGCCTGCAGCTGCATCCCACCCCGATGCACTGCAGATATGCCTCACAGCTCCCAGGCTCTGACAGAACAAGTAGCTGAGCTCTGAAATGCTGGCTGGGCTCCAGGCTGCTGTGTGCTTCTGCACAGGGTATGCAGTTACCCTTTTTCTTTCCATCCCCTTCATTTCCAAATAACCAAATCATGCCTGCTGTCTGAGATGCATTCATAATACCAAAGGCTGAGTCCACTCTGCTTTGCTGTGTTTTAGTTCTCATACACTCTCCTGCGTGGTTATTAACATCATTAAGTGTTACTCTGGCAGGAGGGCTGCTGGAAAACGCTGCTAATTACCCTTCCAGCACAGTGCATGCAGAATCTGCCACTTAGCAGCAAAAGCAGCTTCTTTCATGTGCAGGATTTGCTGTTGGCTTCCTCTGCCAGCTCTTTCTTGTACAAACCTCACGGTGCTTACAGCATTAATACTAATGCATATTTATAATGACTTTGTATCAGTCAGTGAAAAACAGCTAATAACTGACAATAGCTTTAGTATTTACCTGCTTTCTTTAAGAAAGTGGGCTACAGAAATGCAGTAATTGTGTTTGCTCTTCTAGAAAGAGGTTGCTTTTAGAAAAAAAAAAATGCTTAAAGAGTCCCAAATTTCCTATTTTTTTTTTTCCCAGCTGGGCTCAGTATCACCTTACACAAGTGAGGAATAACAGCAGGAAGCTGAGATGATCAAGGGACCGAGGGGGGAAAACAGCCTCAGAAGTCACCGCTCCTGTTAATTGCCGTGCAGAAGAACTGAGGATTTCAAACCCTGCTTCTGTGAGCCAGCATGATGGGCGTATGGCACGCTCAGATATCTGAGTTTTTACATTTTTAATTATATATGAAATAGATATACAGATGTCTGGCTTTAGCACTGCAAGGTGAGGTGTCCGTGCCCTTACCTTCATGGCATGGACCCTTTGCTGAACCCATCCAGCAACAACCCCTACCCAAAGGAGAGGTTCTCACGGGACAACATGTGGCTGCCCAATGCTCCATGTCATTACAGACTACCTAGCCAGTCCTGTCCCTCCAGGAAACCCCAGAACTGTTTTACTTTAAACAATTCCTTTTTTCTGTCCCCAAAACCCAAGCACAGTGATTGGGCAATGTGCTGCTGTCTGCTCCAAATGCCTGTGAGTTAGAGTGCCTTCTCCTTTCACTTCTGAACCAATTCTATCACACTGCTAATTAAAACCAAGCTGTCGTCTTCATCATTTTTTATAAAAGTGGCCCACTTGGATAAGCATCCTGATCCTTCAAGCTTTCCATGGAACTTCCACTCTATTGACCTTCTTGGTCATGGAACTTCCATTCTATTGATCCTCCTGGTCACAGAACTTCGATTCTACTGACTCTCCTGGTCCTAGGCACCAGCCTGGCCCCACACAGTCACTGGTGGGGCTCAAGGTCCAGAAGGATCACACCCAATGAGACCACGAGGCCTTGGACCACCACTTCACTGGGAGAATCTGCACAAGCAGGAACGGGGAAGACTTGGCTGCTCCTTAGCCAAGCTATAGAACACAACCATTCAAACTGCTGCATATCAGGAGATCTGAGATGTGGTGGTGGTTTATGCACGTGTACGTGTGGAATAAGTATATATTTTACATATTGAATACAGCTGCCTGCTCAAACAAGGAATAAAATCGCTTTGGTTAGAACCTAAGTATTTATCACAAGGTTTAAAATAAAATTAACTGACTGTACTTAGCCCTGTAACCCAACCCACCTCTAAGTGATCTTCAGGCTCACGTTTGGACCACAAAGCTAAATGAGAATGGTTTCATGGTATATGCATACCATAATGTGGTGTACACATACCATAACGCAGCAGGACTATGGTAGTGCAATAGCTTATGGTTTGAGGTAAGGATGAAAATAAGAGAGGTGAAAATCAGGCATGCCATTACCCTTGCTCCCATGAACCTGTCTTTCAGCACAATCCAAGAAAGCAAGAAGACAAAAGCTTTGTTACAACAGAACAGAGCAGAGACGTCTGTGGCTGTCAGCTTCTTTAAAGCCAGTAAATACAAGTAGTTAGTCAAAGTCCACAGAATAGAAAAGGGAGCAGTCCTTTTAAGAAAGAGTTTCAGCGTCAGACCATCTTCACCAAAAATCCGACTGCATTCCCTAAGAAAAGAAAAGAGAGTTTAAAGCTCAGCTAGGATTCTGCTTAGCATTCACTCCAGCACGGCAAACATTCATTAGACTTTTATCACACTCAATTAAGTGCTTTTCTTAACTACTCTGCACGCCCGTAAGAAAGTACTGCTTAATTCACATAGAAAAAACAACCAACATTTTTCTCAAAACAGCAGTTTCACAAGTAGAAAAGAAGTAGCTTACCTGGAATAATCACACTCTATGCAACAATAATCCCAGAGGTGCACACGTAAATGAAGGTCATCTATAAAACACTGACAGCTCTCAGCTTCTGCCTTCAAGGCCGTGAAAAGGGTGATTATAACTGCAGTTTTTCTCTGTAGCTTGACAACTGTTCTCTTGCTTTGCTCTGGTACCTCTTTTTATTTCTATTGAGATATATTCTAGTGTATGGCCAAGCGAGCTTTAGGGATTGCCTGAAAGATACCCACTGGCACATGAAGCTGAGCCGATGAAACAAGAGAAGAGGAAAGGGCAGGGTATCTAACAGCTGTATTTCACAACAGAGTGAAAAGTGTGAATGCATCACAAAACCAAAACGCCAGTGGAGCAAACCAAGGTGCCACCAAACTGCAACACATCATTACATGACAACACTAAAGGACTATGACCAAAATTCCCTCAGGTCTTGGGTCCCCAGAGCTTTCATAGCTTTGGACAATTCCTAAAATACTGATTACTTGGAACTAACTAGTAACTTCAAAGAGTGCACTGCAAAATAAATAAAAATTTAGGTTTTCTGTACTTTACTGGGGAGTGGGAGTGGTAATAATAATCTCGACTTAATTCCCCATTTAAAGAGTTGTGTTGGGGTCTCCTTGCCCACTGCTACTAACTCTGGGGAAATCTGCTGCTAAAAAGGTTTCATGTCTTTTACTATTCTGAATAGAAACCACCATTCTCCATTAGAAGAAAGGAGAGTAATTACATCTATGTAATATACAGGATAACCTATGCCTTACTTCATAGCTATCAATTCCCCCTGCTACTAAGATGAGCTGGGGTACAAAGCAGTCATTTTTGGTAATAACACCAAAACTGGGATATGCACCGAGTTGATGATGCTCAGGCTGGCAGATCTGCCAATCCTCTCCTTCAGTCCGGATGAGCTGAATGCTCAGAAGTCAGCCTGTTTCTATGGAACGTTATACACAGAAAGAGAACAGCTCGTGTTGTGCATCATTTATCACTTGCTTGGCACCTCATTTACCTGAGGTAAACTGAGGCAAACAAATAAATGTTTCAGTTTGAATGCAGGCTGTTGTACCACTGCTTTCAACAGGAGTTAAATGTGATGGATTTCCTTGTCTGGGAATGGCCTTGCTGGCAGCAGAAACTTGAGTAGTTGTTGGCTTGCAGATACAGCAGCTGACACTTTAAGAGATGTTTTTCTCCCCGTGAGACACAGTGGATGCAGAGACGATGCTAAGCTCAGACTGTGCCTCACTTCAGGCAGGTGTTGCTGACCTGGATGCACCAAACCTGTGTTAGCATTACGAGATGCCAGAGCTGGTATGCCCTGTCTTGTCAAGAACAGATCTGAACTGTGAACTATAGACCTGCATGGATCCTGACGTTCAAACCAGTGGGAATTCTGCTGTCCATTGAGATGCACAACTGGATTGTTACATGGTTCTAAATCCAACCTGTCTCAGATGCTGTCAGAATCTGTCTTAGAGGGAACAAGCTTGTGCTATATTAAAATGAGAGAGATTGTTGCTTGGGCTGCTCAAAATAATGCAGGGCACGATTAACTATCCCAGTGCTATGCCAATAGCATACAAACAGCAAAATCATCCAAGTGCATCACCGTGTCAGAGTCTGCAAGGCAGCAGGAAACTCTCTTCAAATGAGCCATGGAAAATCACGTCCCCATCACCCCTGTGCCTGGCAAGGCAAGGCACTGAGAGCAGGCAGATAAAATGGAGCAGCAGCACAGCTGGAGAACAGCTGGACCTGAGAGATGCAGGAGATGTTGAGAATACACCCAGCACTTCTGCACATCTATCCACAGGGAGGGGAGGGGGTTTCCAAAGCCAAAAAGGGGAAATGCCAGAATCACAGAATCATAGAATAGTTTGGGTTGGAAGGGACCTTTAAGATCATCCAGTTCCAACCCCTGCTATAGGCAGGGATACCTCCCTCTAGAGCAGGTAGTCACAGCCCCATCCAGCCCGGCCTTGAAAAAAGAATGGGTCAGGCTTTGTTGTCCTATAGATCTCCAGGATGTTTGCACCCAGACAAACACAGAGCAGAGTCAGGTCCAAAGTGCCCCAACTAGGAGTTCACGGAAGGAAGAAGACTCAGAAAGATTTGTGTTGTTCTGGGATGGGCTCTATGGGCTGGCCAAAGTCTGGGAGCGATCACCAAAAATGTCACTTATCTTTGAGTTCCCAGAAACAGTGGGAGGGATATAGACAGGTTCACAACTAGCAAAAGAAATCTGAAAATTCAGCTTCACATGCCCCAGGCAATGGACTGCTTAAGTACATGGAAGAGCCCTCATCACACACAGGAGGAAACAAGGACCAGGCAAAACAGAGGCCAGTGCTTCATCATCTCTCAGTTAAAAAAAGAAAAGAAGAAGAAGAAAAAAAAGAGTGACAGGGTTGTGCTGAGCAAGAGAGAGACCTGCTGAATTCACTTCTGTGCCTAGGAGAACTCCGTGTTCCTGATGATTAATGCTCAGTGAGTGAGGAGCTAGGAAGAATGCCTTCTCTTTCCAGCTATGTCTAGAGTAATTGCCTCGGGCTCTGTGAGGGCTGGTTGCTCAGTGGTTAACTCAGCCTCTTTGGCATGCAACTAAAATTAAACCTGCAGAAGTCATCAGGACGTGACAGTGATTAAAACCCTGTGCTCAGGGGAGAGGCTCCGTGGATCCACCCCGATACAGATATCTGTAGGCTGCTGACTTACAGACAGGGACATATCTAAGGGCAGCTGTCCCTGAAACTACGACACAAACTATTTCCAAATGCACAAGAAGTCTATTTAAAACCTGCCCTCTAACACAAACAGCTCTTTATTTGCAGGTAGCCCTCAGCTCTGGGCAGTGTGCCACGCTCTCAGGAACTGCAGCACCTCAGGCAGTCGTGGAGCTTTACTTCTGGGTCACACTACACAGACTGCATCCCTCTCAGTTATTTGGATGCCAGAATTCTGATCCCCTGCAGAAGAATAGGTTTGCTCACCCCTGACACACAGCAGCTGCTGGAGCGTAATTCAGCTGCTGGTTTTAAAACAGCTTACAGAGAACAGCTAACAGACACTACCTGGAGTAACACGAATATGATGACTGTAATGCTCACATCTTGTTGTCATTTTTGCCAGACAACCAACTCTTCACAACGTGTTCATCTTTCCTTAAGCACACCTACCAATGCTGGTCCTACCCGTGCCCTAAGGTTGCAGAGCACCTGCTGCTATAGTATGGGAGTATTCTGGCAGAAAGCTGCTGAACACTACAGTGCAAGCTCCTTGAGGAGCCAAGACAGCAGACAGGGAGGCAAAATTTTTTGACATTGGAAATACAGAATAATAGAACAGTTTGAGTTGGAAGGGACCCGTAAAGGCCATCTGGTCCTACTCCCTGCAATGAACAGGGACACCCACAGCTCCACCAGATGCTCAGAGCCCACCCCCTGACCTTGGCTGTCTGCAGGGACGGGGCATCCCCCACTTCTCTGGCAACAACTGTGCCAGTGCCTCACCACCCTTATCATCAAAAGCTTTTTTTCTTATACTCAGTCTAATTCTCTCCTCTTCTAGTTAGAAATCATTTCTCCTCGTCCTACCACAACCGACTCTACTAAAGAGTCTGACGGTCAGTAGTTCCCTTCCACCTAACCCAAGCCATAAGTCTAACAGGATCCTGAGCCACATCTGCAGAGTGCTTTCTGCTATCAGCACGGTTGGATTTCCTTTTGCAGAGCTTACCGAGCTTTGGAACATTTTGTTCATGGCTATTGCACGGACTCTCACATTTCAAGGTCTTTATCGTGTAGAACTGTTATCTGCAGTACCAGGAAGGTACAAAGAGATGTGCCTTCCACCTCAAGACAACTGAGATACTTTACTGAAAGCCAGTGGGGAGGTAATAACTGTGAGTTAGTTTCTGAGGCCACAAAATTTAATCTCTAAGGTAAAGTGTGAAAGGTAAGAAATACACAATTGACAGTCTTAAGAAAGCCAAAGTAAAGTTGAAGACTGAGACTTTTATCCTTCCAGGTGGAATTTATTTTTTTTAAGAGATAAAAAGCAACAGTGGCTCTACACAGCTTTACCAGCCTGGGGCAGCTTTCTGCCAGTCACTGGCATCATCACTGGTCTCTGCCAAGATATCATCAACACTGTTTGTTCTGATCCACCGGGACTGTCTGTGGGACAAAATGACATTTGTCTTTAAAGCCTGTAGTGAGGGACTACATCCTCCAGAAACACAATCTCTTCTGGACCCGAGGCAGGCCTGGAACCATTATACAACAGGCTTTACTGACAAGAATTACTCCACAGAAATAAAACCATCAAATGAAGCAATAAGAAACCTTAGAAAATGCAATTTAAAAAAAATAATAAGAAGAAGGACGGTATCAAAAACACAAAACAAGCTGTTAACCAAGCAGTTGACCAGCCTGGAAATGAACCCTGCTGTGGGAGGATTACACGACCTCCAAAGATCCCTTCCAAATTTCTATAACTCTGAATTTAAAAACTCCAGACAATGTTCTTCAATTCTTTAAGTCATCAGAAAACCAAGCACCCATCCTGGAGAGACTTCCATACCCAACCCAGCACAAAGAACTTGTCCAGCTGTAATGCAGCACAGACCAAGCAGGCTGGTGCCCATGACAGTACTTGCCAGCAGCCACTTCTCCCTGGGATGTGAATTCTTAGTACATTTGGACTAGGAAACGCTCTGGAACGTGCCTTTCCATCAGCCCTAGCACCAGAGTCCTCCTTGCACACTTCAGAAACGTAGCTTCACATCTGTGTGCAGAAGTTCCTCTGGGCATGTACACACGTCCTCAGACCTGGCTGAACTTCATCAACAGCTGGGGAAACGTTCCTACTGTTTAAGCATGCTCTTATTACTCACTGCCACACATGTTTTGCTCAAAACTTGGCTCTGGTGGATGCCAATCAACTAAATGCAGAGGCTCTACCTGTGGGGATGTTTAGTCTCACCTTCTTCCTTATTTGCACTGCATTTGTTATTACTTCACCCCATACCCAGAAGCCAAGCTGATGCTGTTAATGTTCTCACCAATACTCCAGAAAGAATCTGAATGAAGGCAGCATTAACATACAAAGCACCGGGTTTTCAGAGAAGCAGTTAATTAAGTGCAACCATTCAATTTCAGTCACACTGATTTGACAGAAATGATAAATTTAGGGCCAAATTATATCTCAGATCCAGGAAAAAGCAGCCAAGGGAAGACTCTGGCTCTGCTACACTCCAGCCCTGATGGTCACAAATTGAATTCCTCATGTTCTTGGTGACAGCTGTGCTGAGCCCTCCATTGGAGGGAACAAGGTGTGAGCCACACACTGTAAATATCTGGCAGAACAGATCACTCTGCTGCAGTCAGTAATACTGTTTTCAAAGCGGCTCTACAGTGGAGTAACAGAATAGGGTCCCACCTCAAAACTACCCTGTGAATTACCCTCCCTTCACAGACAAGGTCTGTTATACTGTGACAAGCTGAATTTACCTCCATCCTTTAAAACAGCTTCTACTTCACTGTTGGATGAGTAGAATAATGGAAGTGGAGGAGGAATAGTCAAATTAATTGCCCCAGGAAGAAGCAGTAATTCCAAGCCCTCAGATGTGGCTTTAAGTACCAGCCAGGGTGGAACTGAGCCAGTCTGGTCCTTCTGCAGTCCTGGTGGTTGGACTGGATGACTTCTTTGGGTCCCCCCTCCAATCTCGAACTCCTGTGCTTTCAGACTGGCTACTAAAAAGGAATGGGAATTTCTACATCTGCACTGATGTGGACTAATACTGTAGCAAACACTGTGCATTCCTGCAGCCTTTGCACTTGAGGCTGGGAGCTGAAGTGCAACTTCTAGCATATGGAAAGCCTAGAGTCAGAGTTGTTCTCCCTAGGCTCTTGCAAGAGAGAGGAACAGTTATTTCCATTCAGAGCTTTACAGAAGGCCAAAACCTTCTGTAAACATCCTCTCCCCAGCACGACAGCCACTCAGCTATGCCAACTTGCTCCTCAGAGTTACAGGCAGAGGAGAGCCAAGAGCCTACTCCATGAGAAAGAGCAGAGAAGGCTCCAGAGGTGTTCATCCTCCCGGCTGTGATCCAGCAGGAGGAGGAGGAAAAGACAATTTTCATGCTGCAAACCAGCATAGGGAGCAAGCCATCTCCTTACCTTGAAGCATCTTTTATTCTCTACAGCTATGAGTTGTTTTGATTGCACCTTACACTAGCATTCTGTCAGGAGAGATTAACGGTCAGTGGAAAACTGATCCGGGCAAGAACACAAATTATAGAGATTTTAGATAACAGCAAGATTATAAGCAAATAATTGACCTTTTCAACTCAGTGAAAAAAAACCCTCTAACGATCAATTATCCATTTATTCAAGCATATGTCACTCATCTGTTAGCCTTTTAAAAATTACTTATGAATGTGATTCTCCGCAGCGTGACCTTCGTTCTGTCTTCTGACACCATGGGTCAAACTGAGAAGTGCAGTGATTTCAGTCCACAGAAATCAGGCTGCTTAAAAGTGATATTGCCACGATAAAGCCTACCTGAATTTTTTGATTGGAGACTGCTTCTCCTGTGCAGTTGCAAGGTGCCCAGAATAATAAATGGGAAATACCATAATGTTCCAGTTTGTTGAGAACCAAGTCATGAAAAAAGGGCAGTCAAATGTCTCATAGGTGATTTTGACAAACTGCGTTGTCCCAACCCAGGAGGAAGAGACGGACAAAATGATCAGAAATCTCCAAATGAGCTTAAGAAACGTGGATGTGCAAGACTGGCATCGTGTCTGTCCCTCAGCTTCTTGGCTGCTCTCCGTGTGCGCTTGTGTCCCTTCTTCTCCTGGATAAAAATAATACAGAAAAAAAAGAAGAGTTGTACACATCATTAATGCATTCAAAACAGTTCTTAGCAAAATCTCGCTTTGTGATTCAGCCACAAACCACTCCGTGCCTTTTCTCTTTTAATTCCTGCATGTCCCACAAACACCAAAATCCCACTCAGAAATACTTCAATAATACTATCTTCAAGAGAATAGGAACAAAAGATAAACACAATAGAGGCCGGAGGTAACAGCATCGTGGTTAAGCTGTCTGCTTTATCAGCCCTTCTTCCCTTCTGTCAGCCAAACCTCCAGAACCAGCTACATCTCTTGGAACAAGCTACATTATAAAGTCAATTACTCTGCATGTTTGCAGCATAAAAGCAATCCAACTCTATACATCTGGAGCCACAAACAAGCTCTTATTATTGAATATTTTTACTCAAAAATCACTGTTTTATTTGAGAGGTGAGGAATAAACAGTCTGGTGGTTTGATGTTCCGAAGCGGAGACAGGGATTATTTCAGTCAAGTTTCTGTATTTACCCTTTTGAAGTTAAAAAAGGAAACTGAACAAAACTGAAGCTTGGCATGCCTGGAAATAAACCTCTAAAGATAAGCAAGAGGGAATCAGAAAGTTGCCACGTTCCATTTTCATACGGTACTTTTCAGACCTAATGTACAGATCACTGGAACCAGCACTGCGGAGCACCGAATCCCACTGACTGATGACTGGCTCTCCAGATTTACTGATCAGAGATGCAGCCCACGAACCCAATTGTGATTTCACAGATCCCAATTGAAAACAACGGATCCGACTGCAGCAGCAGCTTTCTGGCTTCATTTATGCCCATGAGCTCGTGCAGCACCAATGAGCTCTGATATTTACCACGTTAGAACACATCACATAGTTTGACACAAGGAACAGGAGTTGCTTCTGAAAACCATGACCTGCAGCTATTCTCAACTATTGCTAGCTGCATCAAGTCAATGTGATATAGTGTAAGAAACTACAAAGCTGCTGATGCTAAGGGGAGTTGTAGATCTACTGCAGTGAGAGCACCCACACACTTCTCTATGTTCAACCTAAACTCAGTTCTGACTTTCCTTCTTTACTACTGTTTCTGTTACAGCCATAACGAAATGTAAAAGTGAGGTTTTGAGTTATTAAATTAGACCAACGTGACGTTCTAAAACTGATTCATCACAACAGAGAGTAAATTTGCAGTCAAGAATTTACCTAGCTGGGACATGAAGCTTTTTGTAATTGTATGGTAATTGTATGGTGCATTTTTTTCCCTTAAAAATAACAAGTATTTCGCTGCTCCATTGTTTAGTGATGAATCAAGAACTTAAATAAAATTACAGGCTGATTTAAAACATATAGAAGATAATCAGACAGAACTCTGAATGGAAAAGCATCACTGCAGCATTATCTTCAGCTACTGAGAGAATACAGGTATTTGATAGCACTAATAATGACTGTTAATCTTCTATTAAACAGTAAATTACAGTTTATCTGCAAGTTAAAATGGTTTAGAAAGAATATATTTCATAACATCCTCTTAGGGGTTTTCCTGCTAAGCAAAAGTACCATGCAATTAGTCCTTCTTCAGCTAACAGTGAAAGCAATCACACAGTGATGGAACACTAAAGCACCTTTATCTACACATTACATTTTCCAATTACCAAATAACACTGTAATTGCTGTTACAATGCATGACACTATCATTAGCATTCGACTTGGTTGTTACAGCACCAAATGTTGGGAAAAGGCACAGAAATACATGCTTTTTACAAGTCCTAGCTTGATTTAAAAGACCTGTGTGAGATTTAGCCTAATTAAACGTACAGTAGGGAGTTTTTGTAAACGCTTAATTGACAGGATTCACCCCATGTAACGTAGTTAGCAATTGTTTTTCAGGCTAAAAATGTTGTCTAGGCTCCCTCTATACTTGGTGAGAATGGACAGGCATGTTGAGAAGGTGGCTGATCTCATCCTCATGTACCTAAGGGAGGTGGGATGTATGACCCACTGGAGGCCCTTATCTTGCCTTAGACTAGATACCTACATTTAAAGTGAAATCCCCAGGTAAAGTGGCACAGTAGCTTGACAATTGCTTTTGAAATCCGTGAGATGTGCATACTCAAAACTTGGTCAAAGATCCACAAGGGAGAGATAAGAAATATCTTTAAAAGAATCACAGGGCTTGAACTCAAAGAGGGTAAGGAGATATGGAGAGCAGACACACAATTCACACTAAAAAGGTTGGAGAATTTCCAAGTGATGAAGTTGGGTCTGAACTGAGCTAGAAAGTAGAATTTGAGTCCAGATACTGAATGCTGTGCTGAGAAGAAAATAAATTCATGAGCCAAAGTGGTGGGCAGATAGCATTTCACAATTAGGAAGGTCATAGAAATCCTTGGTGACTTACTTCAGTTTGAAACTAACCAACTGACTTAACCTGTCAAGAGCATGGAAGCAATCTGAGAACTCAATAAGGATGAAAAGAGAGGGAAAGAATGCAGATGACACCACAGGTGACACATGCAGATGACACCGGTCAATGGCAAACTGTGCTGAAAGTCAATGACCAGAAATATCCTTGCATGCTCCTTTTGTCTGTCAGTAATGTAACTTTTGTATGTGATATCTCCGTAACAAGAGGAACAATCTTTTGCTTTTGTTTTCAAAAGAATGAGATGAATAAAATCAAAACCTACAGTTTTTCTTCTGAACTCTTAAGTGTTTCATAACTACATCCTAAAAAATGATATTCTTTATATTTGTTCGCCTAACTGTCAGGTCAGTCATACTTAGACCTCACTGATGAGGAAGATCTGGATAAAAAGGGGACTAAAAAACTGCAAAATAAACATTTGGATGAATATGATGTCACAGTACTATTCTTTTCTCATTAGGGCTACAAGTCTTTTCTTAACAAAAGATAGATTCTGATTTGGATGTATCCTTGTGAAAGTAAATACGGAGTTATTCATCCTAATATCTGCAAAAAATGAGAACAGACGATTGGTTTTCTAGTATCTTGGGTAAGATCTTCTCTGCAAGATGCTGTAGCACCCACTCCTTGCTGCAATCACCGCCTTTAGTGCCTTTCTGAGGGTTTCCATCAAAAGAGTACTCCTGGAGTACAAGATTCCTCTGTTTTCCATCCAACTCAAGGCAGAAAATAGCTGACTCTTGCTGCCATCAGTGATGAAGTGACAAGATAAAGGTTCATCTCCCACAGTTCCAGTGTGCAAGGGAGATCCAACCTGCTCTTCCTCTCCTTTTTGGTCACAGTATCTACATATACTGTTTTCCAAAGTATTTGGTACAGTTAAATTATTTCAGTCATTTCACTGCTCTTTCCTCAGCAGTACAATTCAGCACACACAAAGATCTCTGGCTGCATCCTGCAACTGCTCCCATACCACCCCTGTTGATGACAGATGGACACCATGGTGAAGAAGCCAGCGTTCTCCATACCTACAGGTTCATCTGAGCTAAACTTCTGCAAAAAGTGTGTGACACGTTCCCAGTGGAAGCCCTGATGTGCAGCTGCTCGATGATCTGAACTGTGATGGTCTTTTCTAGATATCCTTCCACCCGTCGCTCCTTCTCTTCATCAGACTGTCCATGGTACGAGCTGAGATTGTCATTGCCTTTGAGAAGGTAAATGGCTGGTTTTAAGGGTCCTGGTCTCTGGCCAGGCTGAAGCTGAGGAAACACAACCACCTCGTAAGACTAACTGGTGCGCTAACGTTAATCATCCTTCTGTGCCAACAGGATTTCTCAGATAACGCGTTCTATGTTCCTCCCGAGGCCCAGCACTTCCTCTCCCATCCTTGCTTCCTTCTTGCCTAACCCCAGTCTGCACACAGGTACAGGAAGGACTTTCACAAGGCCATGCAGTTTGCAGCACCGAAACCCAACGTCAGCACTCTGCACCGTCTTTCCAAAAACCAGACAGGAGAGGCCTTTAGCAGGCATGCTGCGACACCGGCAATGCGGCCGTTATGCCTACCTGATCTGCTCTGCCTCTCGACTCTGCTGTGCCGACAGATTCCCGAGGGACTTCGATTCTGCAGCTCAAGAATGGGAGCAGCAGAATCTTCAGCCACAGATAGAGGGGAGAGCTGCCTAGTCATGCCTCTGTGTCTGCTGGGGCAGTTGCCTCCTGGCTTGCATTGGATGACAGATGATCGTGAGGCACCTGAGAAGAAAGAGTTTGCATCAGTTTGGCTGTAAACTCCCTGGAGGAAAGCGGGGCTTTCAAACACTGTCAGCAAAATGCATACAAACGAATCAGTGGGAGAAAGGAAGCACACTGCAAAAATCAAGGTTTCAGCTGTGGTCAGAATAAAGTAAATAAGTAAGTAAATAAATACTTAACTCTCTCCCCCCTTCAGATAAAAGCTGCTGTATGAAAACCAGTCTTTCCCCTGAAGAAATGAGAGCCTTATACCGCAGCATACTCTCAGCCATGCAGCTCCATCCACAGGGTCTGAACAGTCAAAGGAATTTGTACTCACGTGGGCCCCTCCTGAGCACTGACACTGAATCAGGCAAAAGGAGAGAGGTCACCATTCCCCAGAGGACAGAAAGAAGGGCTGAGGAACGATTGGGGTTGGTGCTGAGAGCATCTCAAGGCAAGAGCTTCCCCTTCCATCCTTCTGAACCACTCTTGAGACTCTTGCATCGGATGAAGCCTTGGTCACTGATGGGTCTTTAGGATGCAGGCATTTGCTAACTTACAGAAGAGGTCAGTTGAAGGCTTTAAGTGCACCATGTCATAATCTCCACATCTTCATGTATGTTGCTTTCTCTTCTGCTGTGAGGTGCAGCCACCCCCAAGACACTGCATGTCAGAGGGAGACTTTACAAAGGCACAAGGCAGTGGACGAGCCCCAAGAGCCAGAAACACCAGCAACACCAGATGAGAAGTTTGCTGGTGAGAAGGATACAGCATTTTACAAGTAAGTGCTTGAAGGACTGGACTAAGAACCAGAAAGAAACAGAACAGAGCACAGTGCTGGATTCTGGCCATCTGGCACATACTTCCAAACCTACTGAAGGTGTCTGCTGAAGAGGTCAGCACGTGAGCAGCACATCAGAGTTCTCTTCTGAGTCAGTAAGCCAAGATGACAGGTCATTTTTTTTTTGTGTGTTCATGGTCTGCTGAGATCACCCACCTCTTCTTTTGCAGCTGCAACTTCAGCTGGTGACCACTTCACCCAGACTGGCACAAGTCACATATACTCAGAGCAGCCACTGATTTTGCCACGATTTGGAGGCTTTAATACAACAAACACTTGCCTCATGCTGAAAAGCACAGAAAAACTGCCATAAAACTCATGTGTAAGGTGCTAAGTATGCAACGAATGCAGCAACAACCTCTTAGAAGGCAACACTCTTCATTACAACATGAGCCACTTCAGTGCGCTTGGAGCAAATAACCCCACACCAAATAACAACATGGAAGCATCTCCTAAAGCAGGGATTGTATTCAGGATAACAGAGGAATCAAGTCAACGCTCTTCTGCCAGAGGAGGCTGAGGTTCACATAACTACACATGAACTACAAGCTGTGTTTGATTCACCTGCTCTAACTACAAAGACCACAAAGGAGACATTTAGAACACAGTCTGTGACAGTATAAACACTGAAGCTGGCTTTCAAGGACCAACACTTATATGGTTTCTAGGCAATAGAATGTCTTTCCTCTTTTTTTGGTGAGCATCAATGTCTACAGAGCTTTTTAGAGCCTACAAGACATTTTCAAACCCTTCAAAAGCTTTTCATCTTCATATATTTACTTTTTAATGGAGAAAATATTGATCTAATAGCCACACAACTATTCCCATGACCTTGTTCTACTCATTTCACAAGTCCAAGCCTTGCTCTTCCCACTTGTCACCCCACAAGAAGCAGCATCACACCTTTATTCGACAGCTGAAAGTTACTTCCCATCTCTGCAAGGTTAAGACAAGCAGCACCTTCTGGCCTAAATATCCAAAAAGGCACTTCCAAATCTTCCAGTCCTTAACTTAGGGAAGTTTTATTTTCACTTGCCGACTGCCTGTCCTCCACCACCAAGGTGCATCGACCCAAATCACCGCTCACTTTGATACGCATCATTTAAAGAGATTTCATTACGTTAAAAGACACATGCTACATCTCAATTCACATAATTTAGAGCAAGCTGAAGATTCACATTACACTCAGCAGAAGTCTACCAGATGATCTGCAGCCAAAATTTCAAGGATGCCTATTTTCCTAGTATGCAAAAAGAGCTCTGAGTTATTTATATCTGGTACAATAAAGGAACACCAATCTTTTCCCGTACATTGAGAAACTCAGCAGCTGAGACCAAAACTGCAATTCAGGAGATTGCATTTAATCGAAAGTCACTGCTTGATTTAGTGAGATCTCCTTTTATATTTGAACGCAATCAGATAGCACAGCAATTTATCAAAATTTCCTCGTAACCCTGGAAAGCTTGGGCCATCTAACACTACTGAATCTGACCATATTTTAAAGAGATACTTTGACAGGGAAGGTGAAGAGAAATATGCTGGGCTAATTTCTCCAACCTCAGTATCAGCTGCAAGGACAACAAATCACCATTTACAAAGCACTCCAACAAAACCTTGCACGTGTGCTTCTAACTCACGTGTTAGAGGAAAAGAAAACAGAAGATTGTAATTAATTGCCATTCATTAATTCACACAACAATTACTGGCCCTAAAGAGGGGATCCACTGAGACCCACCAAGCTCAGACAGAAATCAAGAGCAGCATTTCCCACTGAGTTTTTGTATATGTGAATCCCACATGCCTATGGAGACCTTGTAGCCTCAGGAGGCGAGAGCATGACCTCCCAGAGTGGACATCAGGAGGGTCCTACCATAACATGGCACGTGAAAATGAAGGAACAACTAAAAAGCTCACAAAATACACTTCCACCAGAGCAAAAGTGGAGCAGCACTGTTGGGGTCACAATCTTTTGACTTAATATAGATGTAAACCTTAGGATGAGTGCCTGATATAAGGAAGAATAACCATCTTGAGTAGAAATATTCACACTGGGTCAGACTTGTTACTCAACTATTTACCTGATTTTTTTTTTTTACTAAAAGAATCTTGCCAGAGTGCTGGATCTTGCTGTTAGAAGTGTTCCTTGACTGTTTGGAGCTTATAATTGAGTGTCAAAGCAACACTCAGTCCATACACTTGACAAAGGAGGGAATGGAAAACAGGAAAGGGCTGCACAGGATCGTATCAAGCATTTAATGAATTAAACCCATCTGGGTGATTTTCCATTACTGGATAAAAGCTACCCCCCCCTCTGCCCCATTTTTTAAGATAATTATTTTTATTCTACATCAATTAAGTCTTTTTTCCCCCATCCTAGAAATGCAGACACTTTACTTTAGGAAGTAAAGCAATTTCTCCATACATGCAGACTAAAGGAGACCAGCAAGGAGAACACGTGACTTTCTGCATGCTTCCATCAGAGTCAGTCCATGTCTTATATTAATTACTATATACTTACTCCTGTGTCGTTCAATTTAGCAAGGTAACTATGCTTGTGACTAACCTAAACCACATGATGAACATCACTGAAGCCCACACCTTTCCGCATTCTTTAACACTGCTCTGAACCCAGGCTGATGGAGGAGGTGAGCCACCAGAAGCTGCTGCTGTCTTGGTTCCAACCAGGAGCCAGCAGCATGTGGCTTGTGTCCCAAGAGCCATTTTCACCACCCATCTATAACCTGCAAAAATCTCCCTCGCCTCTTGACTCTGAGAGATGTGAAGCAAGACTTGTGGCTTTCCATTTATACACAGACTTTCACATGCAGTTCACACAGTGAGAACATTTGCCCCTCTGTGGCTTTGGGCTAGACAAATCACTGTTATTATGCAGGGGGCTAGGAAAGAAGGGATTTTGCTTTGAGATTCAAGAACAGTGATTTTCAGATTAGTGTTGTATACATACAATATATTTATTGAATGACAACAGTGCTTAGAATACCAAAAAAGATGCCATTCTGCAAGGTACATCTTTTCATCTTTAATGGCCTCAAAGTTGCTACTAAAAACAAAGCGAATGGACTACCAGCAAAATAATGAGTTCATTATAAAATTGTAGCCCTGGGAATAACTTTAATGGCCTCATCATCAGATAACTGATCTTTTTTTCTTTTCTTTCCTAAACAACTGCCCCAATGGAAATGAAGAACCTCTCAAATAGATGATTGAACTCCTTTCCATAACCTCTGCGTGTCCGCAATACAAAGTGTTTACTAATTTGGAGACAGCAACATCTGCCTTGCTGGCATGTGCCAAAACATGTGCTTTGTTGGTTTACCGTTTTTTTTTGTTTTACAGAATTAAATTGATGGCTAAATGGATGACATGCTTATGAGCTGGAAAGTTTCTTTGTATTTTGTTTTCACAGTCCTGCAGAGGAGGGAGGGATCATCCATAGCTATCACTGTAGTCAGGCAGTAGGTGAGCTTTGCCAGAAAGTCACTCAAGGCATTTACAGTCTTCCTTTTACTCATACAGTATTAAAATCTGTTTATTCTACCGTGTCCTCAAAATCTCAGCTCCTAATATGTCATTGTTTGTGCACTGACAACATGATGTCTTCACGCCACTGCCGCGGAAACAATCGCTGAGCTTTGACAGATGGATGGAGGTAGAAACCAGGCTGGTGCTATGCGAAAAGTACGTCAATTGAATGTTCCTGCTAAATTGGGCACCAGTGAAAGAATTGACAACGCTTCCTTTGTGTTGCAACCTTACCTGCTGGTGAGCATCCGCTGCAGTGAAGGACGAGCTCACACATCACCAGCCCACCGCTTCCAGCAGCCCGTGTGCACATGCTCGTGTTGGTAACAGTCAGTGCACAGCCATGAGGGCTGGAGATTCTTGCAGAGAAATTCTGGTCCTAATGTTGTGCAGTAAGGAGAAGATGATGTAAAATTTGTGGCTGGGGAAACATCCGATGAGCATGACTCAAAAGAAATAGGGACTGAGTTGCAATGCCACTGGTACAGGAGGACAGCTTCTGTCAATTTTATAACAAGAAAACCTCATTAGAGAGCATTAGCTATGGCTTTAATTGGATTGTTTGCCAATGCTACCACACAGCTGCGGGCAGGGCTACCTAGTGGAGTTAGGTCCATAGTTTGTTTAATTTCAGCCAAAGGGACTCAGAGTAAAATCAAATCCTGCCCTTCATTACATTGGTATAGACCCACAGCAACTGAGTATAACCAGCAAGGCTGTTCTGCAGACACGCCGCTGCACCTGAAGATATTACCACTATTAATGGGAAGTTAAAACCCCAGGGCAAACTCTCCCCCATTTTTAAAGAGTTCAGAACTAGCAGTTCAACTCAGGACATAAAGCCATAATGACATTTACGAAAGCCAAGCAGACCAGTTCTAGAAGGGGAGTCTTTACAGACAATGTGCTACGCAGGATTCAAAAGCAAGCACCTCCTACTTTGCCCAGTGAAGATAAATTATTTCACCATATCTCTGACCTCGGTGATGTTCTTCATTTAAAGACACCCTTTGGAGACATGGAGTGTCTGTGTATCAGAGCTATGCACGTATGACCAGTCAGAGTAATGCCCTGTTTATTCACTCTTTGCTAGCTTGGGAAGTTTTTATGTCTGAAGGGGATGAGAAGGTTATGACAATTATTTTTTTGCCCTGGGAAAAACAAGATTTTCACATCTTAATGAAAAACAAATGACTCAGTGATGGTATACAGCATTTCTCCTGTACTATGATTAACTACTGTCAAGAGCAGAAAGCAAAAGTGCAGACATTTTTGTTGCAGTTTAACAGTGACGTCCATCTGCAATTCCTGCCAATTATCTCCTCAGTGTCTGCACACAGCCATTCATTTCAAACTGACAGAAACTTCCCTCACAATTAGAAATCTCCATGATTTTAATATGCCCTCCTATCTTTGTTATAAAGCAAACAAAGAGGGAGCAAATACCTTAAATTTCATCATCTCATAAATAACACAATGCCTAACGAGGGACATGTCACCCTGAAAAGAGGGAAGAGTCTCACTAAGGCTGTCATTAAGTGCCTGAAAAATGGTCTCACAGCAGAGACAAATGACAGCGACATCCTTTAGGGGTGAAGATGAAGATGCATCTTGCTCTGCTTTAGAGGAGACGATGCAAAGAACTTCCTGAAGTCACCATCCAGCCCTGCACCTCCTTGGCTTTGTGATAACAGCACTGGGAGCTAGACCCAGCATGCCTAATGCTCCTGATTTAAGATATAGGCTGATGAACACCATCTTGATTAGGCTTACAAGCAAAATCTGGGAGAGAAAAAAAAAAAGAAGCAGCATAAAGTAAAACCATGTATAAACATACTCATAATAACTACAGACTGAGGATGCATCTCTGAACCAAAGAGGAAAGATGTGTCTGGCTCTGCCAACTGCAATACCACAGGTTAGCTTTGAGCAAAAGAAATACGAGTGCATCTGCACCTACCAGTATGAGATGTGGCAAACGAGGCACTCAGAATGGAAGGAAAACAATCAGAATTGGGCAGGAGCATCCTCATGTAGCACAAGCCACTTGTGAAAACAATCTGGGATTCCACTTTGTCCTTGCACCTGCAGTGTGCGTTTCCTTCCAGCTCTTCTGATTGCTAGAGAGATTGCTACTGCCAATGTAGAAGCTTTGTCATGCTCCTGTCCCAGTGCCTGATATGGTTGGACTGCAGATTTCATCTGTGACATCTGCTCACATAAGCTGCAAGGTCCATGAAAGCCACCTGGCAAGGCAAGGTGCAGTATCTGCACATCCCAGCTGTGCTTGGGATGGCAAGGACACGAGACGTGCACACAATGTATGTGCACATGTACCTGCTGTTGTTGGAAGTAGCCACAGTGTGAATAGCATTGAGATTTAATGTATGTATCAAAGTTTAGGAACTTCCATTTAAGCTCAATGAAACCCGGTAATATGGGTGGATATATACAGTTATTCATCTTTTGCAAATAAGGAAAGATAGAAATAGTCACTAAGCAAGCTGCACAGAGGTCTCTACTCATGGTTGATTTTCATCTCTGAAGATCCTCATAGCTGGCTGCTGATCTCTTAGACTAGCATTCCCGTATCAACTGCTGTATAATTGCCTTGGCTTCTGCATGCCAGTCGGATAAACACACCTGCAAGTCTGTACATCCATCATTCTGTACATCAGCTGCATGAAAAAGTCATTCTGAGATGCAGGCTCTTTGGCAAACCTGGGAATATGGCAAACCTGCATGGTCTACAGCTGCTGTGTCCTAAAACCTCCAACTGGGGACTGCAGCACAAAATGGATTCAGGCTGCAGCATCGTTACGTTCAACAGCTGTAACCATATAGGAAAAGAAGAAAAAAAGAGCCCTCTGCAGGAAAAAATAAAAGCTTTTCTGGCTGTAAACAACCTGCAGAGTGGTTTTTGGGGAGCTCTGATGCATGAGCATAAGGGATAGCCATCTCTGGAGGACTTCAGAAATTGTTTCTTACTGTAGTAAAGGGCTAGTATGTGCATTGCTGTGCTTTTCCCTGTTTGTTTTTTTCCCCTTCCTTAACCGCTTTATCAGACTTTTTTTTACCCATTCTCATTCCAACATAACTCAAATATCACTGTCTGTTTCAGCACAGACAAGGAATTCCATTGCTTTGACATCAGAATTAATATATCAGCACCAATGTGCGGGTGTCAGAACAAATTTTGGAAATAAGTTTATTTGATAGCATCTGAAGTGCAAACGGCAGCTAGAGAGAACAGCAATGTGTTCTGAAATGTAATGGCTATGTATATATTAAAGTTACTGGTCATAACACAGCGTATTTAGAGCTTAAAGGACTCATCCGTGGCCCTGACTCATATCAATGCAGGGCACTAAACTGAACAAAAATTGGAAAGAGCAACACAGCAACTCCAGAATTAGGCTGATTCTGGATATATAAATGTAAAACCAAATCAGATAGTCTATCATTTGCATTTGTACCAGGAAGAGTACCAGGAACAGTCAACTTTTACATTTTACTGGAGGATGGACAAAAATTTGGGAAGGCAAAGAAAGCGTATGTCGAAAGTGAAACTTATGCAACTTCTATAGAAAATGATCTATGCACATTTACAAAAAATAATATAAAGCAACTATCGGGAGTGGAATATTTTGGATTGAATTCTGTTGTCAGAAAACATTGCTGGCATCCCCATGTGCCCTAAAAACACAAGGCTGCTGTGTGAGGAGCAAGAAGCTGGGGGTCAGAGGTTTTTGTTCTGGTGATCTCCCCCTGAGTCATCAGTAAGGTTGGAAAAGACCACTATGATCATGTAGTCCAACCATCAACCCATCACCACCATGCCCACGCACTAAGCCATGCCCCTCAGTGCCATTCATAAGCCAACATCCATCTGTCTGAGAGAATGACCATAAGGGGACTTGCGAGTCTTGGTGCCCTAAGTTCAGCTTCAGAGCAAGGACTTCATTTTAAGCTTTTGCTGACATAAATATTCCGTATGATATTACTTCAATAGCAGCTTCTGCCAGAGTCCCTTGAGCACAACCAAAAGGAACATCCTTTGTTGTGAACATCTGTAAGAATCACAGAACCATTGAAAGGCCTGGGTTGAAAAGGACCACAACGATCATCAAGTTTCAACTCCCCTGCTATGTGCAGGGTCACCAACCAGCAGACCAGGCTGCCCAGAGCCACATCCAGTTTGGCCTTGAATGCCTCCAGGGATGGGGCATCCACAGCCTCCTTGGGCAGACTCGCTTTTCCCCAGATATGCCAGACCCAGAACCAACCAAAACCAGACGATTCTTGGGCCTGAGATGAGACCTATTTTTCATCACTTCAGCGCTGACTGAGCAGCAGATAAGCATAAATCATTTCATTTGAAATCACATATCATTCCATTACAGAAAATCTCTGACAAACTTTGTAATAAATTACACCAGATGTGCCTCCAATAATTTCACAGATTTATACATTTTACTCTGAAATAAAAAGTTATGAATCTCACCAAGAAAGAATCCTCTGAAATGCCAATGAATCTTGTCATTGCTAAAATGTAGTGACATTTCCAAAAAGCAACAGACACTATGAGCTAAACTCTCATTTTACTTTCACTGCAGCACATCGACAGTAGCTTCAACAAAAGCCATGAGGCTGCTTTGACATAAAGTCGTTGTACAAGGAGTTTAGACCCAAGACACTCCTGAAATCACTCACATGCATCTCATTATCAACTAATTATGAGATAGCTTCTACTTTCAAGAAACACTGCAATAAATCCAAGCTGGTTCATAGGTCTCCTAAGATACGAGTGTAAAAGCAGCCAGCACACTGACACACAACTCAATATCAAATTGCTTATATTCATCTCCTACACCAACTATTGCCTCTCCTGTCTGATGGGTGCCTCCAGAGAGTGATTCATTCCAGCTCCCAGCAGTACTGATCCAAGGAGATGAATCACCTTTCAGAGGCATCCATCTCTCCTGTTGGCTCCAGGAAGCTCAAACAACTTTCTCAGTACTTCCAGAGGCTTACATTGAGATGCACTGAGATGACTCCAAATCTGTCTGCCTCCGGCTTGAGGCAGCACTTCAGTACCTGCCATGCATTAAGCAGGTCCTTTGGTTTCTTTGTCTGACTTAGAGCCTATTTAAACACTTTTGAGGAGCAGTGGGGTAGAAGAACATAGGGCACTGCTCCTGTTCTTGTCCCAGTACACAGGCTCAGGGCCCAAGTCCCTGTGGCATCCTCTCCACGTGCTCTCCTGATGCCTGTGAAGGAAGCAGAGACAGCTGCAGCACTTTTGGGAAGCTGGCAGCTGCCCTATCCCATTGGGATTCACTGGAAATCCCCACTAAAATCTTTGCTGCTCTGTAAAACCGGCCGCACACACATTTCATGTCTAGGTTAGCAGGGCTTAGTATTAGTGCTGCCTGGTCAGCCTCATCCCCAGCAAGGACCTTTCCATTTTCAGCCTGTCAGCTATGACAAGTGCTGTCATGTAGTCACTTCCAGTCTATTGCCCTTTCTTCCTTCGATGACTGGATTTTCCTTCTCTAAGGTAACAGATGGTGCCATTTTTGAGCATGGGGAGCAGATTAAGACTCCTGAACAGCTGGATGGGGCTAGGCAGTGGCTAGCCACTGTCTCAGCAGCAGCAAATCACCTCATTAGCCAGCTCATCCCACTGCTCATCAAGGACCAGGTGAGGGCAGGGATTACTATTTCACACTTCCTAAAACCCAACAGCAATGCACCAACATAAGCAGCTAGCTCCATCCGCTCCTTCAGCTTTCTTTAGGGCATTTTTCCCCTCAAGAAAGAAACACCAGCTAAGTGTTCAGACTGCAGAATACTCTGTATTGCACACATACTCCCAAGAAAAATGACAGACAATTGCCTGCTGTACCAAAACCCAGCCCTGTTTGTAACTTAAGCCGGTCTGATCCAGGTAGATTGAAGAGCTGAAAGTCACGCTCTGCTGTGCAGTGCCTCTTGCTTTGCTTTTATGTAGTGCTGAATTTAACTCACAAAAAAAAAAGGAATCACAATTTTGCTACTGGTCGGAATAACAAAAATCAGGACAGAGACAGCACACACCTTGCAATTTTCCAGCTCAAGTGTTTCTAAGAACACAGCACACCTGGCAGAAGCGAATTCATTTCAGGCAGAACAAGCAACTTTGGAAAGCAACACTCAGCGCTCTGAAATGTCTGACATTGAGCGTAATAAACTTGCAACAGCACAGTTAAAGCCTGAGATTTCTACAGACAGTAAGAAAACACCACGTTGAACCTGAACATTAGGAATATCTTTTAGAAAGTTTTCCTTTCAACTTTTGATTTATACTACACATATCCCCGCTGTACGTTCTCACCATCCTAAGTGCAGTGATCTCTCTCGCTGGACATCTCCAAATTTCCACCTGACACTGAGCTGTGCTGTGAAGTTGGCATGCACTCTGCAGGGAACAAGCAGTGTTTCTGCACTTTGTGCTTGGCTGTCATGTCAGCGAGAGCACAGCACGGGCTTCACAGTTTCTACCCTGTGGTTTCTGTATTAAGGAATTGCTTCAGAGCTGACACCTCTGCAAATAAGGGGGGAAAACAGTGCAAGGGAACAACTGCCATCTCGAGCTGAGGGACAGTAGGCACAAAAAGTTGGTGCCTCTGTCTTTAAAACAACGATAGATCTGGGGCACGTTATTAAAATACTAACTAATACTAATAATATACTAACTAATAATAAAATCAATAGCATAGTACAGAGCTAATTTCCCAGCCTTTTGAAAAGCCAGAATGGAAGCGCAATAACTTTTTTTTTGGTTGTTCTTCTTTCAACGTTAGTTTCTTCATCAGAAATCACTCACACAGCAACTGAACACACAAAGAAGAAATGCAACTGCTCTTATCCTAGATGATATTAAAGTGTGAAAAATGCTACCAAAGCATTAGTTAATTAAAAAACGTAGAAATACATCCACACACACACTCACGTTTCTTTGCATGGAACACAGCAGGAGCAGCATGCAAAGTAAATTCCTGCCTAGCCTTAAATATAAAGGAAAAAAGCATTTACCGTCTGACACAGGCGAATTTAATTCAGAAACACTGTAGGATGGTAACGGTGCCACTCTTGCTGAATGTTTCTTCATCCTTTGGAATTGCTCCTACTCACACATTCCCTTGCCTTTGGTCTGCATCACTTTTGGTCCCAAGTACTATAGTAAACACGGCTGGGGCTGGTGGCTGGATGTTGTTCTGAAGATGCTGCAGTAGGCTATGAGTACTGATTTGCTGTTTCCCTGGGAAACCATTTGCAACACATTCAAACAATGCTTGACCTCTGCTAACACTTTTCTTTCATTCGATTGTTAAGTACAGCAGATAAAATATAAATGTATTTGCTATTGCTCTTCTCTAACTTGAAAGCACTGCAGTCCCTTCGTAGGAAAAGAATGATTCCACATCAGATATCTTCTCTGTGTTAGCAGAGCAGACAGGAGATTTCTCAGACAACTGCAAGGGAATTATGCAATGCAATTTTCTGGTTCCTTACACTGTGACAATGTATGTATGATTACAGTAGTTGTTTTAAAGAAACTTTGAATAATGCATCTCCAATAAAGCCACTAAACCAGGAATGCACTGGACGAAAGAGCCAGTAACATCAAGCTCCTCTTCATCAGATAACAAAGCAGTGGTATTGCAGGAGTCTCTCCTCTTTTAATGCCCTACAAAAACTCTCACAACTAGGAGATATATATAGGCCACAGTTAGTCTAGATTCCTCCCCTGAATCAGCTGGGACATTTTAACCCTCTCTCTTCTAAATCCAATCTCTTCAACCTCATTATTATTTTTATTCTTACTATTGGATGTTGTTCACTCAGAGCAATAAGAAAGTTTCATTGAGCAAACCATTCCATTTCCATTCAACATATTTATTATAGCAACTATGAAAAACAAATTTAGACCAGATTTCCCAGAGAGGTGGTGGTACCCCATCCCTGCATACACCCAAGGTCAGGGAATGGGGCTCTGAGCTCCTGACCGAGCTGTGGTGTCCCTGTTCACTGCAGGGATTGGACCAGATGGCTTTCGAGGGTCCCTTCCAATTCAAACAATTCTATAGTTCTGTATTTCCAATGTAAAGAAATTTTGTTTGTGCCCTTGCCAGCAACTGGAGGTTGGTCCTCCATCTCTTCCTATAGGGAAGAGCTATCGGAAGGCAATACAGGAAGGCAATAAAGTGATTTGAAAAAGACAAAGAATCTCCAACCCAGAAGATCACATGCTGGGCTTCTTAAAGGCAGTGAGCACGCACCTCAAATGTTTTACATTGCAACAAGAGCCTCTTTCTGGGCATAAAATAGTTATTGCAGAAGACATCAGCTATGGCAATTCCTCCCCTGTGTATTGTAAGGTATCTGTCCATGACATCACCTACCCACAGGAGACAGGAAGCAGCTCCAAAGTCTTCAGGGCAAAGAAGCCAGCAGTGTAGGATATTATCTTAAATGCACAATCTTGTTCTGCACATCTTTTACTCCTGTTTGTGTAATCTGCACTCTTTATCATTAGGGAGCGGCGACACAGTAAGAATCAATAGCTAACGCTATGGAAGAAAATGAGACCTCAAGGCTTTCCATTCCAGTGCAGAGAACAACAGTGCTGGGACATGCTACATAAGAACAGCAGAGGAAAAAAAAGATTATAGTCACCTGTTTTTCTACCCAGCACATCCTCTCCTGGAATGCTTGCAACTCTGCCCTAGGACCTTCACTTCATCCCCTGGGACTGATAAGTCTCACCACCCCGACAGTTTTTCCCAAAGCATCACAATGCATCCCATAAAGTTAATCAGCTTTTACTGCTTATCTGCATTCAGAAGATTTCCTGCACTGTGTAACAAGTGCTATTCCAAAGAAAATTATCTTCCCAATTTGCAGAAGGAATTTTATTCTCCTCTCCAAAGTGCTGAGAGTCAGCAGACTTTGTGATAGAGTAATCACAAGTTAAGTAATTGCTGGCTCCACAATCACAAGGCTATCTATTAATACACGTCTAGTCCTTGAGCATTTATATAACATAAACAGTACAACACAGATGGTTTTTAGAAAACCATTTCTTCAAATAGGAGTTTGTAATGGAATCATTAACGAACCCTAACAATGGAGAGGGTGAAATGCATGAGATGATGTCAAGCAATTTGAGACGTTTCTTTCAGTTAATTTCAACGTTACCAGCAGAACGTGGCTGCATCGAAAAAAGCCTGCTTGGTTTTTTTTTTTTGAAGGAAGATCAGCAATTGTTTCAACGCAGTAACTCAGAAGCCATATTCAAATTCAGAAAAAAATCTTTCAAGTATCTATCCTAGCAATCTCTGCTTTGTACAACAATTAGAAGAGAGAAGAAGCAGGTATAAAACCACCTCAAAAACATGTGACTGGTACCTGTACATCTCACTGAAGATTGCAGCTTGAAAAGCATCAGCTTCTCTGCCTACACAAGTCTCAGCTTTGGCCACCTATTCCTGCTCCTAATGTGAACAGCTGATTGCATTTATGCAGGTGATGCTATTGATGCAGGTGCTCTGATCCTGCCTGTGTATCCCCCAACTCCTCTCTCATCATGCCAAAGAAAGGAATAAATTAATATGGAGAAGGGAGAGAAGCAAACAGTTTCTTTCTCCCAAAGGACATCCAAAACATGTCCAAGTTTACCAGGATGGCATGACAGTTACTCCACAGACTGCAAGTCAACATGAAACCTACTGATACTGGCATTTATGCATGGTACCACAGTGGGAAAAACATGGCTTGTCTTCCCAAAAATCAACGGTAAAGTAATAAAGTATACACAGCATATATTATAACACAAACTGCAGGCCAGCAAGCTACACATCTGTTCCTACTTAAGGCAAACACTGGTAAGACCCTAACCAAAGCTCTAAAGCTAGGTGAAATATCCTCTCTGGTTTCAATGTAGATGGCAACCACTGAATGAGCGTGCTTCAGTTCAGCTTCCTCAGCCCGCGGCCTAAGGGTATTGGTGAAGCCTCAGAACCGCCTCCTGCCTGGTACAGGTCCAGTATGTGCTGTCCTTCAGTAAATACTGATGCAGTCGAGCACGTGGAGAAGCTGCAAGGCTGCTGACTCATGCACCTGACAGCAAACCAGTGCTGCAGGCAATTGGAATTAGGGAATGCTGAATTACATTTGCTAACGAGGGCTCCACACTCACATAAGAATGGGACTGATGCTGTCAAAACATCGACCAACCTCTTGACACGCAACAGTAGTTAGTTACGCATATTTAAGGGACCAACTCTAAGAATAAAGACTATTTATTCTCCTTCACTAAAATTGCAACCTACGTTCAAAGCTGTAGCAGAACTTTGAGTAACCCCAGGTTTATCTGAAGTATCGGTCCTACAGATACAGATGCTTGCTTACAAGCTGCACTCCAGCCACGGATGTATTTGGTTCCTGCTGACAAAGCTGGCAAGAGACAATAAATCATTTGGAAGTGTATCTTGGGGTAAGACACAAATAACGAGGTCCCCGATAAGGATGCTCCACCACCCTGTGTCACTAGTTCATTAGGACTACAGAGAACATAACCAATAAACTCATCAAGCCATGCCAGGTTTGGTTTGGAAGGCTTTTTTTTCTCCATATGGGAAAGAACTGACAATCAAAATCACAGTATTAATACAATCCCACTGAGAAGTGATGGAGTATCTGATCCCAGTGAAGATGACAAGTGTGCTATTGCCACAGGGAGACAGAATCATCTCAGCTAAGGGAAAATAGCTGCAGAGGTACAAAGAGCACTGAATTTCCACATTGATAATGGGATTCATCTCACCTGGCTTTAAACATTAAGGTCTGAAACAGCTACACCATAAACCTTTTAAAGGTGAATGGTGAGAAACTGGTATCTCTAGAAGATAGCTTGTCTGGGCTCCCTTACATGTCTGTTGCAATCTGAAATTAGGAACTCACTGAATGCATTCATTTCTGTCCAGTGAGGTGACTTGCTCACCCCTGGCCATTTTAGATATTAAGTTAGGGCAGATGCTTCCAATGGGAAACACTGTTAATGCTCGCTAGAGATATGAGAAGACCTTCTTTGACTCTAACTGGCTCTAGAACAGGGTTCAGACCCAAAACTGCAGTCACTGTTTGTTTTGAACAAAGCTAGTTACAAGATCTGTATGCAATCCACCTTTCCTTAGGCCCAGCAGCCAACAGGTCAGTCTATTCCCAATTACCAGACCATAATACCCTCATAAACATGACTTTACTGGCTCTTGCAGGCTGAGCGTGTTTTAAGACGACAAGCTAAAGGGCTGTTATCAAGTTCATTTTACCACGCTGGAATATAAATTAGATGCAAGACACAGAAGAGATAAACAGTCAAACTGAGATCAAAATGGATGGATCCTACAAAAAGCATTTCTATGTAAAAGAGAATTCAAGGCTTTAGTTTGAACATTCACCAGAAGCAGGCAGCTTCTGTTACTTGATTCAAACAGCAAACTCGGTCCAAAACAGCTTCCAAGGCATGCAGAAAAAAAGAATTGTAAATCTCTCTACTGTGCCAAGTCGTATCACATGGATTATAAAGAATCCTATCCTGAATTCCTTGTTTTGTCTTACCTCAGACAAAATTCTCACTGGCTTAAATACTGTTGGGTCCCAGAATACCAAGCCTATTCTGATAGGAACCCATAAAAACCTAAGTCATGATCCTTTGACTCCCACCATACGTGTGCACATATCATATGTGGACAAGAGAGTGCAAAATACTTTTCTGTGTGCTTGTTGCAGGAGCAACAATTGCTTCTGCACACATCCAGTGGCTGCTTGACCAAACACCTGCCTCTTCCAACACACAGACGTGGCAGTTCATCGATCCCCGTGCTCAGCTGGTAGACACCAGACTCATATGAGCCCAGGAGACGCAGGACAGCTCTGACTCAGAAAAATACTGAAGTGCTTGGAGGGTCCTATTAACTTTTTCAAAGCAATTGTATTCTCAAGTGCCTTCCTGACGAACAGAATAAAAATTAGCACTGGTGAGTTCCTGGCTGTCTTCTCCAAATCTTCCACCCACCCAGGCCAGAGCCTGACGAGAGATTCTGCAACGGCATTCCAGCCTGGGAACTGCTGCTCCCAGCCATCCCCTGGCTTGTGGCAGAAAGACTGCCTTACCCTTGACTTCTCTATCATCAGACATACTCTATTTGAGAACATTCATACCGAAGACACACCAAAGTCTCACATATTGTGCTCACTGACAGAGAGATACAACTTTATCCAGCTTTTCTGGTATTCTGCAAATACCTAGAAGCAGAGGATTCATTTCCGACTAAAATACCACCTAATCACCACAAGCAATATTGCTAAATTTGAAGAGATTTTAATTCCCTTGAGGGCTGAATGTTTATATACTGATCTCCAGAGGCTCATGTTAACACGGGTTGCTATTTTCAACAAATCAGTCCAGGAATTCACTCTTTACTACCCACCCTGTTTTCTAGTGGGAATAAAAAAGAAAAAAAAAAAAGCAATACATTCTATTTTTGGGCTTCCCAAGCAAGCAGTTTACAGAAATAAGATTAATGGCACCAGCTAAACATCTACTCAGAGATGATGATAGGAAGATTTGCAGTTTGTTGTCACACAAAGTGGGAAAGCTTTTCTCTGCTGTTGCAAGCCACTGCTTTTCCACCAAACCCCAAAGAGCTGTGGCTAAGCAGATGGCAGCTGGACTCTGCACTGCTGGCTCTGACAGCACCGTGACACCAGGAGTTAAAATGCTCCTGATCATGGATGGACAGCTGTGCAACGGCTGCAAGAGGACAGCTCGTATAATTTGATGTTACACACTACACAATGCTGTGCTGCTTACCACCAAACCCAAATTATCTAATGGCTGCCCCAATCCTAGCACCTCCCACCAGAAGTAATTCCACAATTCTCAAAGCAGGAGATCTGTTCCGTTCCTGGATGCATTCAGTGGCTGGCTGCAGGGAGCACTGGGCATCTTGATCTAGTGTATGACAGCCCTGCAGGGTTGCAGCAGGGTTGGAAATAGATGATCTTTAAGGTCCCTTCCAACCCTATCCATTCTATGATCCCATGACTTGGAACTACTAACATCTGTAGCACTGCTTTTGGAAAGCTTCTTATTCACTATAGAATTTCATAGACCTGACAACTAGTATTTCTGAGCTTTCCTTGGGAATAACAGGAAATTGAAAATTTCATTTAATAAAATAAACTTCAGATTTTTCTTAGCCACGTGACTTTTAGAGCAGAAAAACCCTCCTCTATAATCATCATGAGATATGCACTGATGTCTCCAGAGCTGGCAATCAGAGAACCATAGAACGGCTTGGGTTGTAAGAGACCTGAAAGATCATCTAGTTCTAACCCCCCCTGCTGCAGGCAAGGAGACTTCTTAGGTTTTTTTGTTCTGTTGTGAGATGAAAAGATCATGAAATAATATTTTCAAGCAATTAAATAAGTTAAGAAGAAATACCAATGTTGAGCATGGGTAACCTTTCATTTTTAAAAAGGGTCACTCACTGTTTCATGGGAACAGAGTGAATCTACATCAGCTTAGATGTATCCTCAGCACTTTGCCATCACTGGAAACAAGACCTAAATTTCAGACTGACAAAATTATTAGATGTTACCTCCAACATTAGGAATTCATTCTCGTTCATATCTGCAGAACAATAAGAAGGTGCACAATGTAAAACCAAAAAACGATTTGAGAGGAACCTTACTTCAACAGCACCGTGCATACTGTGCCAGTGGCATCACAGCCTCCATCAGGTTGAATCGGTCCTGCTGTCCTAATCCTGAATCAGTAAGGCAAAGTTTGTTTAGCACCATATCATAAATTGCAGCTTACAGGCTTTACTGAGAGCCAGGCACAGCAAAAAGCAAGAATCTTATGAGTAACACGCACAGATTTCATTTGTAGCTTGCATAGACCTCATTGGAAGGATTCAATCTCAGCATTCCCTGCAATCCAGCCTCCCTGCTTGAGAAGCAGCACTGGCAGAACTGTGAGCCTATGAGATCACGCTTCGAGCTTCTGAAGCACTGTCTGAGTGAGTCTGGGCATCTCTCATCAAAAGTCACCTGAATTTCAAACTCTTTGCAAGTTTAAGAGAGGAGAAGAAAGGCTCCCACTTCAGCTTGGCCACTGAAACCTGCTGGCATAAAACAGCATGGGGAGATGTCCAGCTCACAGTCCGCAGCAATAGCAAAGAGTAAGATTGGTATCAATTCAAATACCCAACCCACACAGAATAATAGTTAGAAGCTCAACACTTCTTGTTGTTTTTTTTTTTTGTTGCTATTTGGTGTTTGTTGGTTTTGTCTCTTCTCACCCCGTGAAAACAGTTTAAACGTAATTGCATGCTAGATTATTACTTGCCTTCCCCATGCATTATTAACAAAACTGCCACAAATGAAATAAGCTGTCTACATTTTCTAATTCCGTAATCATGAAATGCCTCTTCTTTACCACAGGAGAGCATTTGAGTTAAGACAATTTTCATTTCGGGTTTGTCATCATGACTGTGGCGCATGTCAACGACAAAGTAAATCACTTCTCCTGTTTGCTGCTTCTATGTAGCCAGCAGTTAACGAGATTTCTTTAGGCTTTTTGTAATACCACTACCACAACAGAGCAGCAGGCTAGGAAGCCAGGGCTGGCTAGTCCCAAAATGCCACCACCAGCACTGCAAGTTCTGCAGTGGGAGCAGGAGCTTGCACCATCCAACACTGCAGTCCCCACCACTCAGACGACAGCACAAAGGTCCTTGGGTGGAGAGACTCAATGTTACTTAGAATCATAGTATGGCTTGGACTACAAAGGACCTCAAAGACCATCTAGTTCCAACACCAAAGGTGAAGGAAAAATGACCAATTTTTAGGACAAATATAGCACAAAGAGATAGCATTTGTTTTCTCGGTGGTGCTGCTGCATTACATTTCTAATTTTATGTTTCACAGCCCCTCTAATTTTAAAGGCTGGGCGCAGCATTCACAGAGATTTTGAAGCAAGATCTGAAGCTTCAGAAAAGATCTGAAAAAGGATAGAGGGATCAGAGGTTGAAATAACAGTGTGTGTGTGAAGATGGGAAGAACCGGGGTCAAGCACTTAACGAAGGCAGAGGGGAAACAGCAAAGCAGTCTTCATGTGTGTAAGAGGTCCCTGCATAAAAGAAAGGATTAATTACGGACAACAGTGTTGACAGGGCCAGGAGCAAGAGACTTTAATTGTATTAACGAAAAGTCCTGTCAGCAGATGAACTGTTCAACAAGGAGAACAGTGAACCCCTAAACGGGATGATATCAGGTACATTCCCACTGCGGGAGAGTTTTCAGACGAAGCTGTCTGGTGTGTTTGAAGCGGAGCTGATTCTACCTCAGAGCACAAGGACAGAGTATGTCCACTTCCTATCATAAGATGACTGTGAGAAACAGTTCTACCCCCCAGTGAAGACCACAGCTCCAGCTAAACATGCATTTAGAAACTGGGATCCTTCAAAGTGACCACATTTAGGTACTTAAATCCTCATGGCTGTACAGGCCTTGGATTTCATTTTCCTTATCCCATTCATTCACTGAGTTTATTTTCAGCAAACAACACTGCTCTAACAACAAAAAGGTGCTAATAATAAAACTAACCATTATTAGTTGAGCTAATAATAAAAACTAGGATGGAGGAAACACACTGCTAGCTCAGAATGGGTCTCAGAAGTAGGATGCTCTGCTGAATTCCCAGCTAAGCACCCCCTTATTGCAAGCAAGTCATTTAAAGCTGTGTTTTCCAACCTGTGTAGCACAGGCAGCTCAGGACCACTGTTAAGGACAAGCGAAAATGCTAGGAAGAAAAGCAAACATGGTGCCAGCAAGCCTCACTTACTATTTAGGATTCTGTGCCATTTTTGGAAGGAATTTAGATCTCTAAAAATCAAAATAGTTTGACACCCACCAGCATCTGGCACGGGACTTTAGGAAATCCCCCAGCCAGATCTGAAATCTTGCAAAGATTCCCAAAGCAGAGGGTCAGGGTTTCTCATGGAAGGGACCTGAGCTTGGCTTTGGGAGTTGATGCTGAACACTACGTTGTAGTTTTCTAAGGAGACAAAGCAAGTCCTGATTTAATGGGCAATATATTCAAATTCAATTCTAGCTTAGACCCTATACTAGATTAATTTCCTGGAGCTCTGATGGTTACACATAAAATCTGCTACCTCCTGTTTTCTGCTATTTTATTTAAAAGCATTTTTATTTTCTATTTTCATTGCTGATCTGCTGTCAGCGTGGCTTTACCTCTACAAAATTCCAGCTACATTTATTTAGTGATGATGAAACAACAGACCAGAATCTCATCTGCAAAATATCAATCTTAGTCTACTGCAGCCAGCGCTTGCAATTAGGTAATTGTGGTTGTAAAGACTCAGCACAAAGAGTCTTCCACCACCTGCAGAGCCCTTCTGAAATCAACAGTCTCTGCTGGGTGCCAAAGCCCATCCATACTCTTCATGAGGGGTACCACAGGGGATGTTCATGTATCTCTGGTCCAGCAGAAGAAGGAGCTTAATTCTTTTTTTTCCTCCAAGAATTTGGGTCCACTTAAAAGCCACAGAAAAATCAAATGGTTCCAGTTCTGTTAGCATGAGTCTGAAAAGTAACCAGTGCTGAAATTCAAGATAAGTCTTTTGAACAGTAGAAAAATTTTCAGTTTTACAGTGGAAATTTTCTACCATTTTTACAGTACAATTCTTTTGTGATAGAAATTTAAAAAATTGGTAATAAAATCTCCAACCTTTTGTGAGTACTTCTTGTCTAATCTTCATATAATCCCCCCTAATGCCTTTCAGTGTAAATCTCCACTATGTGCAGCATCTTATTAGCAAGACAACGAAAATAACACAAGAAACCTCTACGGAGCAGCATAAGGGGATTAAGGAAGGATTAAACAGTAGTGACACAATGAAAATGTTGAAGCTGTGTATTCACTATAAGTACTCTGCTTTTAACACTCGCACTGGTTCAGTTACCCAAGCCTGAGGATTGTCCTCCAGGATGTGTGGTAGCAGGTCCCAGCCTACATCTCATGACTTGGGGCCAGTTCTCCAACATAAGAAGAAAGATAAGGATCCTGTTCTTAACACATATGAAAAGCTGAGTGCACATGTACCAGAAAATGGATAGTAAAAGTTAATAGGTTCTTTCTAGACAGCAGAGCTTTGCATTTCTTTAGGATGATGAGACACTTTTAGTAATGTGAGGTTATTACTTGAATAGTCTCCATCCCAATCACAGAGTATCTCTTCTGGAGCTCACCCTCCCAACACACATCTCCACACATCTCCAGCAGGGGAAGCACACACAGAACCACAGAGACAGATTTTGAGGTCCAGCCCCATACAAACCCATTTTGTCCAGCAGTCACTTGAATGATAACTATCCTCATTCCACTCATAGCATTCACTGCTGGTACTAAACGAAGTGTTTGGAAGTGGAATTGCTCAGATCAAGGCCCCTACCAAGATCTCTGCCAGGGAAGAGACATGCCTTTGCTTCCAGCAGCTCCCCAAGCGTGTGCAGAGAGCTGCCACCCCCAAGCTGCACCTGTGCCCTACAGCAGGCTCTCACCTTGAAGAACTGGCCCTTAATCCAAAATACATCCTTACTGAATACTTAAAGTCAAGCCTATTTACTGCAAGACAGCACAGTATTGAACTGGCAACGGTTTAACTTGTCAGAGGTAAATCAGGGCCAGCAGCAGGATTCTATTAAGTTATTGGAAGACCCATCTCCTCGTTAGGGAAAACACTGTGCAATTAGCACTACATCCACAAAACAGGTAACATGGCACCATGTATTCACGTACAACCTTTGCTGGCTTGTGGCATCTTCGAGCTGAGGGCAGCATCTCTTTTACAATAAACTATATGTGTGCATCACTCACCAGCTAGCTCACTGAGGGGTAGGAGCTGCCATCTCTGGTCATAGAATCATACAATCATAGAATCATTTAGACTGGAAAAGAGCTCCAAGATCATCCAGTTCTACTGCCAACCCACTCCCACCATGCCCATTAACCATGTCCCTCAGAGCCACATCTCCATGGTTCTTGGACACCTCCAGGGATGGTGACCCCTAACCACTCTTTTGGAGAAGGAATTTTTCCTATTATCCAACCTGAACCTTCCCTGGGCCAGAGCAGGCCCAGCATGTCTGTCACTAAACTGATAACTGTGGGGGTTAAAAACGCAGAGTCTAAAACCAGGCACGTGATGAGAAAACATGACCTCAAGAAGAAACCACTCTCCTCAGCAGGAGATCAAAAAGCCACTGCTAGGCATGGTATGGCTTCCTCAGGGGCAGTGGGCACTTGGCAAAGAGTCATCCATAACACAGAGCAGTACCAACGCTGCCAGCTTTTCTATAGGGGTCTCTTAGCAAGGTGGGATATGGCAGAAAGGGCCCTTTGGGAGCACTGCTCCATGGATAATAGGAATGCAGTATCATGGTGCAGAGGCCCTGACAAGCGCACAAACTTCTCCGCCTCTTACAGATGCGTCTTGGCAGCAAAAATTTTTGCATCAGTTTTTCATGCACACAGAACGCCTGCAGGCTTCATTCTGTGGGAACTCAGCACAGATGCAGCTCGCTGGGAGAGCTCACTCCAACTAAGAACCTTTCTTTTCCTCTCCATCAAAACTTCAGGCGTCTGAAAGAAAAAATACAAAAGGAAAAAAGACTCCCATGTGTCTGCTCAGCCCTCAAGCCTTTCCAGGCTGCAGATCGGCTCTGCTGCGGCTCACCCAGTGATCTGCATGCACTGCACACACAGCCTGCTCTAACGATGCAGTCTCCATGCACTCACCCTGGGGAAACACACGTCCTTCTCTGTCACACCGGCTCCCTTCCAGGTGGCTCTTATTTGAGCTCCCCTGACCTCTGCTGTGCTCTTACTAAACAGAAGCCTTTCCCTCAGGGATTGTCCCATAACAGGTATTTTGAACTCTATGGAAGACTGTCAGTTTTACTGCAACAGGATGTCTTTCTCTGCTCTCAGGAACGCTACTCTGGCAGAGCTTTGCCAACTATCACCTCCTGGGGTTTGTAAGGAAAGAAAAACTCATCATGGATCTAATTACTTCAAAATGATGCTGCATAGGGTTTCATTCATTGTTCTTTCATCTCTCCTTTCTCTTTTGTATGTATTCCCCTGCCCTCTGCTCTTTCCACTGCTGGATTCTGAACGTTTAGCTTCATTCCCACCTGAATGCCAAAAGCAATAAGAAACATAAAAGAACAGAGACAGAAAATAGCCCACTGCAGACAGGGGTTCTCTGCACGTTACCAAGCTGGTCCTTAAAGTAGAGTAGTGCTCTAGCTAATGAAGAAGGGCAGGAGGGGGCTGCATGGTCTTAGAGCAGCACTTCAGCAGTGCCCTCCCAAGCCAAGCCCTCTGCCAGACACTTGCTACACCACTAGCGTGACAGGGAACACAGCACAGATAGAAGAGCAGCTCTCCAAGATAAACCTTTGGGAAGTCAAATAAGTCAAATTCTGCTTTGACCTCCTCTTCTGTAATCCCAGCTGGTTTAAGATAGCTATTTAAACACTCTCACCAAAGAGGGAAAAGCACATGGAAAACGCAGAGCGAAGCAGCTGCTCTCTCCCCAGCATAGCTCTGTGCAGCAGAGCAGGATGCCAAAAACTTGTCTTGGCATGTGAGCACACAGCAGGCTTTGGAAAGCGAAGCTGGAGGCTTTTGAGCTAACAAAGAAAAATTATTTTGAGTGCTTTGCAAGCAAACACCTTTCTACTGGATAGTCTATCTATGTTTTGGTTTTCTAGAGCAGAGCCTTGGGTTACACAGCTGTAGAAATGAGAAATCTGGCAACCACATGCTCTGCAGCTTTTATCATCACCTGTGCCTTCCTAACCAGAGGCTCAATTTAATTACAAAAGCTGTGCTAAGCACAGATGCCAAAAACACAGTCAAAAGCCCAGAAGTATTTTCCTGGTGGCAGGTGAAGAACTCTCTCTTTGCAGAGTCAAGAAGCATCTATCACAGTGGCCCCTCTTCTGTCACTCCTCTCTGTTGCTCCAGCTGCAGGCAATCAACACTTTTTCCTAAAGCACAAAGCAAATTAGAAGACAAAAGTGCAGTGAGATGCTCGTTCCACTTGCAGAGCCCATTTCCCAGGCCAACTCTCCCAGCATGGCCAGGAGTCCGGTGGCATGTGTAAAGCAGCCACAGGCTTCACCTCCTTAGGGCCTTTCCTACAGAGCTCACAGATGTCCAGAAACTTGAAAAGATTGTTTTTCTGCCAATTTCCAGTACTTGCCTGGGTCAGCAGGGCTTGTAAGCATGAAAGCTCAGCCAGGTACGGAGCTGCTAAGTAATATGTCCTATGGTTATGGGTCAACACGGGCTGCAAGCAGCGGGCAGAGTCCCAGCATCATCTGTCTCTGCTTTGCCATGCAGCAGCTGCACAGAATTGTTTGAGCTGGAAGGAATCTTTAAGGGTCACCTGGTCCAACTCCCTTGCAATGAGCAGGGACACCCACAGCTCCATCTGGTGCTCAGAGCCCATCCAGCCTGACCTTGAGTGTCTCGAATGATGGGGCATCCACTGCATCTGAGTGTAACTCACCCCAACATGACTGCAGTGCACACCACCTCCCTCAGCAACAGTCAGATCAAGCTAGCAGCTCTAGCATTTCACAAATGTCTACAATCACATGCAAAACAAAGTAAACAATTAAACAAAGCCAAGGACTTGAGATGTTTCACCATGGGGACAGAAGAGTGTCTGTGCTCACTCACTGAGAATCTCCTATCCCTTAAAAACTCCCATTGCACTCAGAGCAAATGACTGACCCAGGGCAGTTGTCAACCTATCTGTAATACACTGCTGGAGGTCAGGCTTTTCCGTCCATGCTCAAGTCTCAAACAGAAAAGTGACCTGATTTCCAGGAGTCCCGAGCACCACAAATTCCCATTGAAATCAAGGATAACAACAACAGTCAGCACCTCTGAAAATGAGGCCATGTACTCTTCGAGGTGGTTAGGCACACATTTAGAAGCGAGTTTGAAAATCTGGCCTGCTAATTTTACTTTCCAACAAACTGCTTCTTATTTATAGCTTAGACTGTATCAAGTATAGCACGTAGTATCCACCCAGGAACTGGGGTGAAAGGCAAGAATGAGGACAAAAACTGCAAGAGGAATTTAAAAGGTTTGAAAGGAGAGAGGGGGAGGGAAAGCAGTGATTTTCTTCAAGCAGAATTACACTGGATATTTGAGAAAAGGGCAGTGCATCACATAGGGCAGAGTCACAAGGCAGCCAAAGGGGCTGCTGGCATTGCTCAGCACTACAGACCACCGGGTAACCAAGCAGTGCTGTTATCCAAAATGTGGATTTTGAGCTGTGAATGCAGAAACTGGAGGCTTTCCTTGCAGATCTATAAACAAATACTCCAAATCCTGTGAAGTCCAGAATAATTGCATATTCAGCAGTCACCTTGGAAGAAGACACTGAGCTGGATCTCTCACTTCCTGCTAAGTGTTAATTGTGAGGATACAATACAGGCACATGCACTGCTTCTCCTTGGCATGATTTTGAAGCCAAGTGTTGTGCTGTATGTAAAGCTCCTACTGTGAGATAAGCAGCTGTGCCCCTGCCCATGGCTGGTCCTGGAGAAGAGACTGCAGAGAGCCAAGCAATGTAAAAACCCCAGACTCACACAGCAGCAATTTGAAGCCACTGGCAACATCTGCTGGTGAAACTGCTCCTTATGGAACATAGCAAGGTTTTGGGGCAATCTCTGCACAGCTCTCACATCCTAAATTCCCCATAAATGTCAATTCCAGGTCCAGGCCTGAGGAACACAGCTTACACAGCAGGGTAACTCCTGTTCCCAAGACCAGCATTTTGCTCTCTGGGCCATCCTTTCCCTTGCAAAACAAGCATCAGATAAAGGAAGAACCATTTTTTTCCCTAAGGAAGTAGTGTTCCTTTCCATCTTCCCCTCCAGCACCCAAACAGCCCCAAAGAACAAGCACACCAGAGCCTGATCTGTCTTCCCAGAGGCTGCTGTGCTCCAGAATTTCTTCTTCTACCCACTCAGTGTGCATTTCTGCCTGGATGAACCCTGCTGCATCTCAGGAGAGTCCATAGCTCCCTCTTGTGTCGCTACAGCACTGCTGGTACTTGCACCGAGCACCTCCAGCCACCTCTGCATCTGTTCACCTCACCTTCAAGCACAAACTCACTTTGCTGGCACCAGAAATTCATGTGACCCCCACGAAGCTCACGCTTTTCCTGCCTCCTCCCTGCACATGGCACTTCCTAGGCTGCAAGGTCGTAGATCAGTATCTCAAGGCAGCACTGATTGGAGCAGAGTGAACAGATAAAGTTGGTTTCCATCAGGACGCTCTGGGGCAGGCGCTGTATCTGGGTGTATCTTCAGGGACACAGGAGCAGTCTGCAGTGACATACTGCTGTAATGCTGCACTGCACCGGTACAGGTTGGGGGGTGACCTGCTGGAGAGGAGCTCTGCGGAGAGGGACCTGGGTGTCCTGGTGGACGACAGGTTGGCCATGAGCCA
>JAOWBP010002559.1:49773795-49816005 GCA_028571105.1 Tragopan temminckii | reverse complement strand
ACCTGCTTTGGCAGGGGGGTTGGACTCAATGATCTCTGAGGTCCCTTCCAACCCCTACAATTCTGTGTGATTCTGTGATTCTGCACCCAACGAAGCTGCTGGCTTGGAGGTTTCAAAAAGTGCATTTTAAGCCAATCAGGGAATAGCGTTTCTTACCTTTTAGGAGCCTAAATTATTCATTAGTCCAAAGAAAGGAATGCATTTATTTATTTATTTATTTATGAGTTTGGAACAAATCCAGAAAGAAAGAAATGAAATAAAGATGCCCCAAAACACACTTAAATGAAGGAAAATATGTTCAGCATCCCACTTTTTGCACAAGAGAGCTATCCGAGGGCCTGACCACAGCTACTTAACACAGAGTATTTTCACCATCGTTCTCCCACTGATGCTTTTCACACCCTGTCCCTTTCTAATATTCATCTTCAGATTCAGAGGAAATGAAGGACCAGCTGGATCAGAGCCAAGATGCATTTGTATCCATTTTTTCCCATTTCCTCTCGTTTTATATCACCAATTATGCAGTACCATCATGTATTAAATGGAATTAGCTTCTTGTTGAAAGACAGTGACAGAAGGAAAAGAGATTTATGCACTGTGCTGTTCTCTGCTAAGCAGGTTGGTTCTGATGGATGTTACCAGATATTAGTCACCATCAAATGAACCTAATTGAATCACACGGCCACACAGGTAATGAACCCTGCAGCAGGAACTGCTCTTCAAGGTGACCCCATCAGAGCCACAAGAATAAGGAGGGATCACGGTGCCAAATTCATCTGAAAGAATCAGAGCTGGCAAGCTTGCAGCACTTTCCTGCCTTTGGTCTCTGCTAGGACACCGTGCCCTCAGAGCCAGTGATGACACACTGAGTGCAAAACCACACTCCGGGTTTTGCTTTAAAGGAAGTCTGTCACAGAAGTCTGAATGCCCGGATGGGATTTTCAGTGAAAAATGCACACTCAGAAGAATACTGCAGAACGGGAAAAGATGGTTACTCCTCCAGGAAAGCTTCGTGTGACTTCTAGCTTTTATACTCAATTTTAGCTCTATTTACCCTTGAATCTTCTGTGTACACACATTTTGGGTCCTATTTTGGGTCACTGCCTTTAAAATGCACAGCTATAGGTATGTGCAACCAAGGGGACACAGCTGCTGTTTGCTCTGGGAATCTCCACTGAATTCCCCAAATTTGCTGCAATTAAAAATCTTAAATTACTTCGGAAGCAGTTGGCTTTTTTTTTTTTTCTTCTATCATTTTAATGGACGATTCTAACTTTAGGATAATCCCAGGAGATTGGGTAATTATTTACCTTCTCTTTTCCCTTTAGGAAATTTTAAAGGGTGACTTCTATTTTACTTTGTTTGCACAGTGCTTTGAGTTGTAGCAAGAGAGCTGCTGTGAACTGATAGCTGGTGTTAATTACACACCACATTAAATCCTCTTGGAGTATTTAGCAGAAATTGAAAACTAAATTATAGAAGTTTGGTTACTTTCAGTTTTAGGACTCTATTAGTCATTTATCCACTAAAAATACTGCATGGAAATTGCCCGGCATTGAAGCTGGACAGATACAGACAGCATAACCCAGAGCAGGAAGGCAGCACTGATTTGCACCCAAAGGACAAAGCACAAACACTACAATTCACCCAGAGCACCATCAGCTCTGTCCAGGCTCCATTGGGAGCCTTTAGGAAATAATGAGTGTGACAGCTTGTGCAAATCTATATGGCAGCTGACTTTGGGCAGCTGAGTCTGGATGTTGGGCCTGGAACTCCAAAGTATAAACTTGCTAACATGAAAATTGTCAATACGGGTATTGTTAGTTTGACAGATCTCACACTTTGTGCTCCAGGGCCATACTAGGCTCTTAAAAATCTTACATTTTACCTTGCTTTTTGCTTTTTGCCAGCTCCTTTTAGCTTTCTAGGACATACCTCAAGCTGTGCCACCACTGAAAACTAAACAAGTCTGCAGCTGTCACCCCATGCAGTTCCTTGTCCCTACAATTTGTCCCTGCTGTAATGCATGCAAGAGTCAAAGCAAGTCTCTGAGAAGAGAGCAATGGCTGCAACGCATCTTCCAAGCCATTCTCCTAGAGACACTGCTCTACCAGCTCTATACATTTCCCAGATACTGAATGAGATGGTTCTTTATAAATTTCATGCAAATGTCCACGTGGTTATTAATAGGGAGAATTATTAGTTTTTGAAGGAAGAAGGGTTGCTGCACTTCCCATCAACTCTCTGCCATCTGATTTCAGCTGGCTTGTATGAGGCACGGCAGAACCAGATCCCTGGGCAGAAAGTGGTTCAAGCAACTCATTACCATCTCAAGCACAGACACTTGATAGTCACAACACCTAAATTCGGTATCTGTTGTAAGCAGCCTACGTGAGACCTCAAGTCAGTGTGTGTGAATTGGGACAATTCAGCTGACAGATGGGCATATGCTATTTATCTGCCTCCTATGCCTCTAGGAAAAACCAACAAAGTCCCAGGAACTGCTTTGAAATCTACCAACAGAGTCAGAAAAACAGTCAAGCATTATCACATTTTTGGAAAGAACCGGACATCTGTAGGTTTATGGAGATCAAGGTACCAATAAAGTTATCAAGCATCATAAACCTGATCTTTGAATATACATCTAATGAGTCATATTATTCACATTTATCAGCTGACTATGTGAGTATTGTCTCAGAATTTACCACTGCTTTGAACAATTTTAGCATGTTCTTGCTAACTTTGCTGGCATTTTAAGAGTTGCATTGTTTTCCTTCCAGATTTCCAGAGCAAGAAGCACAGGTGCTTACAGGCCCTCCAAAAGCCATCTTATCTGGCAGTGCTGACCTCTGTGGCTCTGGGCAGCCTGGTCTGGTGGTTGGCGGCCCTGCACATAGCAGGGGGTTGGAACTAGATGATCATGTGGTCCTTTTCAACCCAGAAGCTGAAGAGTTTTCAATCAGACCCTTGGAGTGGAGGATCACAGAATCATAGAATGGCCGCCAACCAGCAGACCAGGCTGCCCAGAGCCACATCCAGCACGGCTTGTTCCTACTCCATAACACTGAAAGAAAAAAGAAAAGCCTCTGCCCTCCTGAGGTTGATGAGTTGCTGGAATTTCTAAATGCCTAGCATTCACCTTGCTGCATTTAGGACTTTGACCCTAGATATCTTTTTCTGCCAGCTAGCTTACTGCAGCAAGCAAGATGCTGCCAGTCAAAACACAACTTGTTCTTTGATTCTGTTTTTCTCCAAACTTTGGGAGGAGGAGAAAAGACAGAAGTGCTGCACTACAATCCACACATCAGTCAAAACAATAGCAAAGCTGTCCCAGGGTGCTCACTACATAAGCAAGGGCATCAAGTACCTGAAGTTCCTGCTTTAAAGATGCCTCCAAGGCAATGAGGATAGCACAGCTCTGCACCACAAACCCATCTAGGTGCAACAACTCACTCACCTACAGTACAGGCAGTAGCATTAGGGCTTGAGCTCACCATCCCTTTTCTGACCTTCTTAGAAATCACAAAGAGCAAAGTGCTTTAAGGCAAGGTATGTCAAAGCCAAACTTTCCTTTGTATAAAACATCCACAAAGCTCCACTTCATCACTGCTTGCATTCAACCATGACAGTACTTGGCACTGCAAGTACATCAAGAAGAGCTGGTTCCCAGCCCAGACGGGCTGTGTGCAAAAAGATACAAGAGAAACACGTAAATTGGGAGATAACAGAGGGATAACCATCTTCATATCAGAGAGAATGCAGTCTGACATTAAAGCTTTGTGCTCTCCCAAAGATAACCACATACTTCATTCTCATCAGCTGAGAAACCAGGTATTTTGCAGAGTCCCCCCACCCTTGACAAGGATGAAGATAGGACAAAATCAGAACTCCCAAATCACCAGGCAGTCTGAAAACTTCTGCACACATTCACATCCTCTGCTATCTGCAAAGCCCTGTATGAGCACATTGCACTCCTGTGACCGTGGGGAAATGAGACACATCTGTGCCCCAGCCACAGGGACCAGCTGCAAGCAGCTGCTTAGCACAGTCATGCAGCTGTCCCTTCCTACAGAGATCTACATCACAGCATTGCAGAGGCATCCAGCAGTGGGGCTGTGAGGCTGCAGCAACAGCTTCAAGGGAGAAGTTATCACACCTTTAGGGTTAGCAGCATTCAGCCAGGAACCTACTGGAGCAGCAGGTATAGGAAAGAGATGCTTGGGCTCAGAGCACACCCTCAGCAGTGCCCAAAGCCAGGGCAGAAGGAACAGGACCTCTGAGAGCTGTTCCCTGTTCATCTCAGGCTCCAGCCTGCAAGGTGCCTGTAGCCAGAGCTGGGTGCATTTTTAAATCAACCTACCCAGTGCTCAGTTCAAAACCTCATGGATCAGTGCTTCAGCGAGAAAAATCAGAGCAACTGTGGGGAGGGTGTAATTTCAATCCTTCTTGTTTATTCATTTCACTGCTCAGGTTAGTAATAGCCAGCGCCTGCTGAGCCAATCCAACAGTCTGAGCAGCACATCATATACACTGTTTTGACTCTTCATGCCAGGGAGCAGGGACTGCGGACGCTCACCAGAAGGGAGAGCTTCATTTTCTGCTATTTGCCGCTATTGCAAGTTGACAAGAACAACAGCTGACAGGGAAGTGCAGGAGGAATTGAGGTTTTGATGCTCCCAGGGAGGAGGGACAGGGAGAAGTCTGGAGATGCACAAGAAACGGCTGAAGCCAGAGACATGACTGGCAGGAGCCGTGCTGCAGGAGTCCCACAATAGCCACGTTTGAGCCACATTTCGCTTTGCAGTCAGAGCATATTTCCCTGCCTTCCTCTTCTCTCCCCTCATTTGAGTTGGAAGGGACCTTTAAAAGCCCTCTGGTCCAACTCCCTGCAATGCACAGGGATACCCACAGCTCCATCAGGTGCTCAGAGCCCATACCCTGACCTTGGGTGTCTGCAGGGATGGGGCACCAGCACCTCTGGGCAGCCTGTGCCAGTGTTTCACCACTGGACCTTGCACACAGTGGCAATCCAGCTGCAGAGATATGTCTTTACTTAGCAAGGCTTATAACTTTCTTTAGTCCTATTTGGGTGTCATTGTACCATACCTGTGTTGGTGTTGTGCAGCCAGCGGGCAAAGAATACAGCTTCACCTCAAGAACAGAAAGCTATTGCTTTTTAACTGGGAGGTCTTGGTTATTAGCATTTTTCTCTTACGGCCAAGAATCCCACTCAAGTCTGTACATACCACTGCAACTGACCTAAATGACCGGGTTTCTGTTTCAACACCTTCCAAGTAGAGTACAGTTCAACACCATTCCAGACTGTTGTTCTGCTCTGGATGAACTTAAAACTCAAAACAGGGAGGCTTAGACAGAGTGTATGACTGTATATTATATTAACCCGTCTTACAAGGCAGACTCCACCATCCTAACCATGGTCCAAAAAGCCTAGCTGGAAACATTTCTCCTTCTAATTCCAAGCAAGAGTTTCAAGTAACTTCTAATAAAATGATAACATTTGGGAAAAATGACATTTTCCCTTTTTGTTTTCTTTAAAAAAAAAAAAAAAAAAAAAAAAAAACGACAACAACAACAAAACACTTGCTGTGGAAATTACCCGGCTTAGTGCTTCTGTTCCTGTAGGCAGTAAGAACAGAGCATCTGGTCAGTCCTGAGAAACAGTCCAGTGAGTTTGCCTGTGAATATTATTAGGTGACGGGCTATTGGAAGTGAGCAGACACAACAGGAGATGAGATTTCCAAGCAGAGATCTGAGAATGAGCAGAAGGGTTGGGGCTGTTAGAGGATGCCTCCCTTGTACAAAGGGCAGCAGAGGTGAAAGTGTGAGGGTACCTCGTGAGAAGTTGTTTTAAAAGCGTAAAAAAGAGCAGCTCTGCAGAGCAAAGACAGCCAGGAGATCGCAGCCAGGAAGCAGCCAGGTCAGCAGAGCCCTTACAAAGGCAGGCACATAATTTATGTCTGAGAGAGGGGAAAAGAAAGTAGGTACAAAGAACAAAGACGCTGTGGCTGCACCATTCCAGGACAGTGCACTTACAGCAGTGTTTGGAAGGGCACAGAGGAGGCAGAGGGCGATAGGCACTCACACACGTTCGTCAAGGCTCGCATACATTCCAGCTGCTCCAACTGAGTTCTGTCATTCATGCAGATCTCTCCAGGTATCCTTCCACTCGCAGAGCTCTAACAGTGATGGATTTCAGCTCCAGACACTTCATTCACTACCAAGGTTAACCATGTTCTGTACTGTTCGTTTTTCTTCCAAAGTGCTGCTTGCATTGGCAGAAGAGGTTATTTCTGCACCAAGCTCCTTCATATCCGTGTTTCCTCATTTCCCTCAGCTTACAGGCTCACAATGACCAAAATACCAACACATCTGGCACCTCGTGACCGGTTTCCACAGATTTTTCTCTGGCTATTCTGAAGTCGAGCCCAGCTAAAGACAAAATCACAAGTATGGTGCTCTTTGTTGTCCATACAGCAGCTTGAGCTTGCTCTGGTCTCCTCCGCCTGTAACTCTGAGGAGATAAACAGTGACAACTCCTAAACTGCAGTGCAGAGCCCCTGCACAGCCTCTGACCCTGGTTCTGGCTGCTTTGTGCATCTCTGCTGGCACAGAACAGCCACGGAGTGGCAGACGTGGTATCCTGAGAGCACATCAGCACGGCCTCCAGACAGTGACAGCCTCAAAGCAACGTGTCTGCAGCACACAGCTCCCTGCTGTGAATCAGCAGTGCCCCAGCCTTCCTGCACTCCCCAGATCTAAAAGGGATCAGCAGCAGCCCTAGGGTAAGACTAGATTCTGCCAAAAGCACCTGCTCAGCTGGCTTCCTAAAGCCAACGCTGTAATTAACCAGCAAGGAGTTGCCACGGTGGGACGAGTGGTGAGGACAGCATCCTGCAAGCCTCCATCTACCTGAGACACAGCAGCTATGTTCTTCAGAAAGCAAAAGACAAGGTGACCCCCAAGCGGGGGTGTGCAAACCCAGAAAGGCTCAGTGTTCCCCATGCTGTCTGGTTGGCCTTGCTGCTGGCACCCTGCTCAGCAGTACCCCATCCCCCAGAACCTTGCTCCATCCTGCAGCACCTGCTCCAGCTCACATTCACCTCCAGCTGCACACAGCCACCTCATTACTTAAGCCACACGTGGCTCCAAGCCACAGGCTGGCTGTGCTAACTGCAGGATTCAGCCTTACACAAACCCAGAGCAGAACTGGACAGTATTTTCCCTGCCACACTGAAGGTGAATTACACATGTAAGCCCATAACTCAAATACCCAAGTTTTTTCACCTAGTCAGTGGAAAGAACTGGCTTCAAATAAAAGCCACATTATCTTCTGGGAAATATCTGTGCCACAATATGCATGAGCCAGAAATAGACACTTCAGCAGAAGAGAATGCCTCTGGTAACAGGCAGCTGCACCCTGCTCCAGCTCTATTGCATCTCTCCATTTTTCCACTGGTACTTCCCTGCTCAGCTGTCCCATGGCAATAAGAACATGCTGGAATGTGTTTCTCACCCAACAAACTTCATTATTTTATATTCTTTGTATCACCTAAGTATAAGTATTAGGAGAGCTGTGTGAAGTGGTATCTAGATCACATTTCATTACTTCTCTCTTTAAGGGAATCTACTAGATGCCCAAATGTCTCATTTCAAGTCACACAAGCAGAATGAGAGAATGCAGGATGCTTGTTTCAACAAAACCACCACAAAAACACAAGCAAAGAGCCAGACTGCAAATGTCAAAACAAGCGATTGGCTTTGAAATATGGGGAGAAGTTTGTTCTAATGATCCGAACAGCTTACATACTTATGCAGTGCAAAGAAACAAAGCACCAAAAAGCATTCTCCAACTTTCCTTCATGTAACAAAGTGATGGCAGATGCAGAACAGAATGTCTCCCTCTCATCCCAGCCAGATGAGAAGACAGCCTGCTTCTAAGATGCTCTGCAGTGATAGGGAGCTCGTGAGGATTTTAATACCTCTCTCTGCTACAAATGCCCTCTTGACTTTATCATAATACATTCACCTCTCTGCAACTGCCTTGTCCACTTGAGCTGGATGCTCCTGGGAAGGATTCATGTCTAAAAGTCAAACATATGAGCGTGATCTCAGGACAACACACCTCACAACCAGCCTTCCAGTTGCTACTGCAGTAGAAAGAAAAGCAAATATCTGCTGTAAGCTTTCAGTACCACGGGATTTAAGCTTGTCAGACACTGCTGTAAAAGCAAGTCAAAAAACTGAAAACCCCACAGGCCGCCCAGATGATAGCTGATCTCTGTTCCTGCGGGAAGCCATCAAGTTAGCACTCCCAAAATGCACTCAGAACTTAAGGATGGTGCTGGCAGCTGAAAACACTGCTGGTGGCAGCGATAGCCCAGAGCCAGGCTTGGTGCAGGAGCTGGGAATGTGGGCTGGGACCTGAGCTGGATGCTGAGAAATGCTTCCCTCAGGAAGGCACTGGCTGCAGGGTGATACTGCTGCAGCCACAGCAGTGAGCTGAGCCTGAAGCCAGACCTGCTCAGCCCAACGCAGGACCACAGGGCTTCCTTCCCTAGGTAAAATTTCAGCACATTCTTCACTGTTTCTAGTGAGCTGAGTAGCTCCGTAAGTTAGGAGCTGCTATGGACTCATATGGCTCTGAAGAAGTAATTATTTTCCAAAATAATTTAAGTTTATGGTTAAAAACTGTTTGTTTTTCTTTTTTTGGAGATTTTTACTTAATGTATTCACTTTTCACCCATGACTTGTTAAACTGGGACCTGAAATAAATATATTTATTTCATTGATTAATAATGGATTAAATTAGTCTTTACTTACTTATTGCTTAATAACCCAGCAAAGGCCTCAGAATTTGGCTTAACAACAGTGCAGCAAGATACTTCAAGTGATTAATTACGGCATAATAATTAACATCCTGGCAGTTGTCAGGCACAAAGCCCAGTGATGTACGAAGCCTCTGTGTACACAGGATAGAAATGATTCCAGGAACTCAGTTCAAAGTGCTTATGACTGTGACCATAGGTGACATTCAGCTTAGAATCATTAAGGTTGGAAAGGACATCTAAGATCATCCAGTCCAACCTGGACCCATCCCCACCATGCCCACTGACCATGTCCCTTTGTGTCACTGCTTTGTGAGAAACACAATTAGGAACAGTGGCAACTGATGGTGTCCAGAGCTGTCATTTAGTTGTCAAAGCACTTTCCTGGCCAGGTCTCCCATTATAGCAATGAGGAGGATTGTAGAAAAGTCCAGAGGGACTTAAAGATCCTCAGCTTGCAAGGCAAAGAATCATCTGGGTGTTTCTATTTGTTTGTTAAACAGTACAAGTAAAGCCAGAGATGGCCCAGGTTTCACTTAAATGGATAAAGACCATGAAACATATTCAGCCAATAGGAAAAACAGCACAACAACATCAGGACAGTCTAAATTGTCTGTATGCAGCTGAAAATAGCAGGGTAGCAATGTCTTCAAAGCCCTTCGGTTTGAAAAAGGCACCTTTCCACTCAAAAGCCCATTTGTCAACCAAATTCATTTTAAAATCTGCCCTTGAACAATAGAAGAAAGCGTCCCTCTTCAAAAAAGAGTGGCTCATATAAATAATCTCAGCTCATTTGGCTGTAAAACAATTGTGCATACACAGTTAATAGGGATTCTTAATTGAAAGCCATACATCTCAGAACTCCTGCTCTGAGAATGAGCCATGTACCCAGAGGTTCATTGTAAGGGCTATGCAAGATGTCCAGGGGTCCTCCAGACACCTTTCATTGATCTTCTCTATGGAAAAGGACCTGGGAAAGTGTATGGAGGTGGGGGGTCAGGAAGAAAATCTAGAGCAAATGCTATACCAAGCAGATATTGAAATCCATCTGTTTTACCAAAAGCAGCAAAAATGAGGAAGGCAGTAACACACCTCCTAGAAACTGCATCTGTTGCAGTGTTAAGAAACCAGTCAGAGCTTCAAGACAAGGCTAAAAGAAGTAAAGGCTTGAGCAGTGTCTTCAAACCACGTTTTTCTGACCAGGATGGTTTGGCAGTCTCAATACCTGGATAAAATACTCCATTGACATTGGTCGATTGCCCATCTTGACTCACTGGTGTGGTTCCCATTCCCATCAGCAGCAGCACAGGCAGCAATTGCCTGCACCTGCTTCCACCTTTGCCTGAAGAAAGGTTTAAATTCAGGAGTGCAATTTCTAAGAAAACAATTAAAATTGAAGCTTTGAGGCAGCTCAGCCTACCAGGGAAGCTGTCAACCGTCATGATGCACAATTGTGAGTGATCTCTCCAGCCAAAGCGGAGACAACTGCTGAATTCTGGTTTCACTCACAAATAGGACTCATTTGGCCTCAGCTTGAATCTCAAGCTGTCAAGGGCAGAGCACTGACTTGCTGCTCAGGCTTTACCATGTACCTGATGCCAGTACTGAATTATGCATACTGGATAGTTGGTGGCTCTTTCAAGTATCAAGTTTGGCAAAATTCAGCCTTTTGAACGCTCAAGTCTGAGCTCAAATAAGCCCTCCACTTTCTTAAAAGAAGTCTAATGAATGAAAAGGAAGCTTAGGCATCCTTCAGCTTCAGGGATGATCCAGTTTTGGTAGCACTTTTCTCACTGAGCACGCTTAAGCAGAACATTTAATCAATCCATTTAACATAAAGTGACAGTTTGCCTGCACATGCGGAACTGACAGCACTTTATTTTTAGGCTCAAGTGGTAGGGTTTTCAACCTGACAATGGGAAACATCACAGTGATTCAATGACCACGTGATTTTGGCCAACGGAGCAGTTTGCTGATATTCTGCTTGTAAAAGCAAAGCGGATGCTCCTTGGCTTTCTTATAATGATTTTTAAAAGCAGAGATTTTAAATGTACCCTATGACAGATAATAGGTCCAGGAACAACTGTGAAAACAAAAGAAAACATTAAAGAATACAAAAGACAGCTTTGCAACCACCAGAATGGCTGTAAATGTAGTTCAGGATGTGACTGCAGGTGTTAGCACATAGGACACGTATTACATAGGTCAGAAGGAGATGGAGGAGAATACAAGAGGGCAAAAGCAGAGATGCCACAAAAACTCACTTAAAGACAAGTAAGAGACAGTGGAACTTGGCATGAAAGATGAGTTCACAGAAAGAAGAGAGAAATGGGAAAAGAGAAGAAATTTTGAATGAGGATGATTATCTAGAAGAGCAAGAGCTCCAAAGGTGAATTTCAGCAGAAGAATCTGCAATGATTTTGCATGTAAAGATTAGAGACAGAACACTGGAGCCAGCAAGTCAGAAGTCATCTGGGACAAGCTAAAATAATGTGTGTTCTCCCAAGCCTCCCAGCACAGCAAGTAACAGTCCCGTGGAGTTTCCAAGCTCTGCCTTGTCACTGCCCTGTATCTATGCTGCAAAAAATCCTGCTGCAGGCAGGTTTTGTACACCCCAAAGATGGTGCTGTCCTTCAAGAGTAGCATTTGCTATAGCCACACACTGCACTATATAGATTTCATATCAGTCCTGAGGTTACCATTCCTCTAAAGACATAAAGAAAGCCAAGTATCTAAGCCTCCTTCCTTCACAATGGCAGTAAATTCAGGGAAAGGCTTTCCTGTCTCCTGGTGCACCCTAAAAGATGCAAGCAGTTCAGTGATCCAGCTTCTTTCAGATAAAAAGCAAGAGCTTTTCTTGAGACTCTCACTCTGCTCTCACTCCTCCCAATCTCAGCTCACAGGGAGAAAGCAGCATTCAGTCCCCAGCCACTACTTCACGTTGCAAAGCATCAAGCAACACCCAAGAGATCACCTCCCTTGCTGAGCACAAAATGTTCTTGCACCAGAGCAGCTGGCTCAGAGTTCAATCAGCTCTCCTACTCTGTGACAGGATAACACAACATGTCTTGTGTGTAACATGCAAGGATGCTGTGTCCTCATGAAGATGGGAAGGCCACATCCAGCCCCGGGCTACACACAAATCCTCCAAAGCACCACTAGACATAAAGCCAGCAGCTCTCTGCACTGTCCAGGAGAGTGGATTTGGGGATTCCGACAGGTCTACCAGCCATCAGCTTCCTGGCAGATGCCTGTTTGGCTCCAAACCCCATAAGCTGTGCTTGGCCTTCTGAGACATTCTCCTTACAGTCATCCCTCTGTCTGTCACAAGTGCAACGTAACGCATCAATATCGCACCCAATTTTCTCATGTTTGTCACGCCAAAATAAGGAACAAAAACATTTCCTACTCGTTACCTAGCTGTAAGTTTCCTAAAGTGTATTTAGAAAAGGATAGAGCACAAGCATTGATTTTGGTGACACTAACAACCACTCTCAGGGTGAAGTCTAAATGCCACTCGATCCACAGAGAACTTCAAAGGCAGACTGCCCCATCACACGCACACCTCAGCGGTAGCCCAAGCATAAAAAGCCTGTGAGGCAGCAGCATCTTAGCAATGAAGCCCCAGTGTTCCTTCAACATTTATCCCATTGGGAAATCAAGTTTTAAAGAGACGTATTTGTGCCTGTTGGCTTCAAATACTCAGAGAAGTACACACCCCTTTTTTCTTTACATTTTGCAGTCATCTGGCATTAGACAAAGGCCAAAGCTCTCCGTCAGAGACGAGGTGATGTTTCACTGCCAGGTTTTTTGTTTTCAGAGCAGCCAAAACACTCACTGCCCCAGTTCTCAAGAGAAAATGCTGTGAAGAGATGCTGACATAGGAGGCTGTTCTGACAACACCTTGTACTCCAGGTTACCCTGGTTCAGGTGTCCCCATGGGTTTCTCAGAGCACAGGGAGAAAATCCCCAGAGCAGATCAGAAAGAGGAATGACAGCTAATGGTGACACTCCTGTTCCCAGGATATGGGGCCATCCACAGCAGATCTTCGCTCCTTCTAATGAGGTCTCAGAGGAGATAAGCTGTGACTGCCTTTTGGGAAATACTCAAGGCTATTTTACAGGTAGCAGACTAGCCAAAATACTAAAGTCTGAAAGCTTTTGAGACCTAAAGTGCCTTTGGACCAAAGCGCTCAGTGCATTTTAAGAGAGTTATTTTGGCAGGAGGCTTCATAAGAAAGGACAAATTGCAGAACCAAAGGTATAGCCCAAAGAATTGAGTGGTGGATCAGTGCCCCCATAGCTCTAGCTGATACACTGCAAGAAGACCCTGGGGATGACTGGGAATGTAAAGCTCCTGTGAACCTCCTGGCAACAGCCATGGCTCAGGTGCGTATTGGGTTCAGTGTGGGAATAATCACTAACTACTATCAGAAGACACTGATAGTTACAAATCCTCAGAGCCAAAGCTGCAAAACACCTTCATGCTGCAGCACAACAAATGACAGGACTCCTTTTTCAAGAAGAAAATGCTACATGGCTGACAGCAGACTTACCACGTGCAAATCACAGTAAAAATTAGTGTAAGGAAGTCTGCTAACAACATCACTCAAATCCTTCCTTGGCGATACGCTGTAGCATAATAGAATTTCTCAAACCTAAGATAGGGAAAGCAGGCAGTCTTCTCTGCATGCAGATTAGCTAGAAGGATGGCTTAATCTTCCTTCTGGGCTGCTTAAATCCACGCTTCTCTTCATGAATCCAGAAGGCAAAGTTAAACGCAGATAAGGTCACTGTCAACATAAGCAGGAAACAAGTGAATAAAAAGCCACAAACCCTTGGAAGTGTCTCCATTAATTATAAATCACTGGAAAGCGTTCAGCCAGTTAACAGCTGAAAGCCTTTTCCTGGCTGCCAGCAGGGAAGTTTGAAGTTTACTTTGAAAATTTACAGAAAGGGAAAGACAGGGTAGGGTCTCCTGGCCATGACCAGCCAGAGTCACTAATTGCTTTAGAAGCCTCTGATCTCCCATCTTAACCGATGGGAGTAGATAGTGGCCAATTCATACAGCAATTCAAGTCATTGAAGGATGAGACACCATCATCCAACCAAGACTGAGAAAGATCCAAATCTTTCACAGACACTGGAAATAAAAGTAGACAGACTTAATGAACTTGTTCATGGACAGAGACTACCAACCCACAGTCGCTCCCCATCTAAATGGGTGCCACAAATGGAAGGCAGACAATTTGCCTAAGCTTTATAGGAAGCTTTAGAACATTCCCAAGGTCACACGAGGTGCTTGTGGAAAAGCAGAAACCGGGTCTCACAGATCCATTTCCAGTCTCAGCCCCCAAATGATCCTTTGACTCCCCTGTAAAGCTCATCTGAACAGGTCCAAGATCATCTGCAAGCTTTAAATAGAAAGAGTGTAAAGAATGGAAAATAACTCAATGTTGGCAATATTGTCCCTATTTCGCTAACGAGTATCGATTTTTTCCTCAGCCACTTGAATGCAGATGAAAGCAGCGCAGATTTGGTTCTTTTGTTTAATTCCCTCAGTCCAATGAGTGCTACTGATGCTATCACAGACTCTGAGGACTGATTACCCATGTGCTATTTAAAGTCAGAGAGGTGCTTACATCTCATTTTATTTAAGACCAACGGGAATTGTAGGTTAGGGAAAAGATTCTTTTTTTTTTTTTCTCCTTCTTTTTGTGTTGATAAAGCTCTCCCATATGAAGGAACAGATCTCTGAGAAAACAAGCTGTTCTCAGAGCAACAGAACACATGGTGCCTTATTCTCCTACAGATTTATCCCTCTTCTACATTGGTGCAGAGAACCTGCTTCTCCTTTTGCCATGGTTCCATCTCCATGAAATTTTGGAAAAACTATCTTCCACAAATCCCCTTATAAACTCATTTCCATCCATTTCAAGTTGAAGGAGCTCAAGTGGTCATACACCAGCTACAACTGAAGCTTTCCACCTGAAAACAAGAAAGCAGTGAGGAAAACAATTAATCTATGGATTCTTTATTCTTTCTTCTTAGGTTGATCTTCTCATTTTTAATTCAGATGCAGTGAGCACCTGCAAAGTGCCACTCCAAGCCTCTACAGCTGAAGGCGGGAGCAAACTTTGGTTATTTTTTCCAATCTTCACAATTTACAGTCTTCTTACCTTCAAAGAATTGTCCATGGGAAAATCCTCTTTGCCGGCTCATATAATATAGGTTAGAGAAGCTAATTTAGGGCTTTTTGCTTCAGTCCAGATTGGGTTTTCTCCTGTGAAATTGAAGATATTAAGTCTGGATGCTAAGATTACAAGTGACAGCAGTCAACAAAATGGGGATGTAATTTCTGCCTGCCTGCAACACACACATCCACCTGGCATCACTGAATCCTATACAGGCTCATGTATCAGCTGCATTTGCTCTCTCTCTGCAAAAATCTTCCCCAAAAATCAGGTGCTGCATTACATGCTTCTCTCAAACATCTGCTAGTTTACTGCACAGTTCCAGTCCAGGACAGGATCACAGATGGGGGCATCACACAAGCACATATGTTAAGTTCCCAGACACAGCTGTCACCCTGCTGCAGCAGCACCCCTGCATTTCTGCAACAACCTTAAGAAATACGAAGAAATGCTACAACTTGGGAAAGAGCAGCAGCAGAGAGCCATCTAAATTCTGAACCTGTCACCACACTCCTTTCTCACAGTTGTAAATCTATTACCAGTCATAGCCTCAGACACAATCTGGGCCACGTGCCTGACACACACGGCATCAGGCTATAAATAGTCAGATATGGACGCTCACGCTAGATATTCTGAAGATTATTTGATTAAGCTGGGGCTTCTGAGCAGCCTGTGTTCAGCAGATACCTTGCAGAAGCTGGCTCAGACCAGCACAACCAGCTCCCAGGATGCTGAAAGCTGCAGTTGTACCTGGTGCCCCCGGGCAAGCACCAGTGGGGATCATCTGAGCATCCAAAGCTGGACTGCCTAGAAGGAAAAGATCAAACTATTCTTGATACACGCTGTCCTCATTTATCCAGTATCTTGGCATAACCTGGAATCTTGAGCATCCTGGGAGCTGCACTGCTCTTTTAGAAGTGACATGTCAAGCACTTCAGACCATATGAACCCCAGTCTGACTATGCCAGCACAGAGCAGGTGTGCAAGCACGGTGCTGACGGTGTGCTCAAATGCAGACAAAGCTGAGCAGATGCACTGAACTCACTCCTGTGTGTCATACCGGTGTGTTTACTTTCTGAGAAGAAATAGATTTGATTCCCCACTGCTTTGTATTTAGCACTGCCACCCACACTCTCATAAACCAGCATTTACCTTCTCACGGATTCACCAGAGCACTTTTATCCCATATAAATATGACAAATTTTGCAAGCCATGTGCAACAGACCCAAGGGCTCAGGAAACTCATCCAGATTCAAGGCAGAAGCAACACATTCAGAGCATTTAAAACCCATATTTGAAGCCCAGACTGAAACTCCCAGCGCGGAGCCGTTCCCTGTCTACAAACCATAAATTATATATAAACCAAACTACCTGCTGTGAGCATCCACAAGCTGTTGCAACTCACTCTACCACAGTCAGGTTGGGGTTGCTTAGCTCAGCTGAGCTCTTGGCTTGTCGCAGTGGTGACTGCACTGGGACACAGCCAAGTCAGGACAAGTCATGGCAACTGTGGATCTGTTGTCCACGCCAAGCCCACAAGGCTGCAGAGGTCTGACACCCACACTAGGGACAGTTTGACAAGGCTACTTGCATCCAGTTAGCCACAAGAAATCATGAAAGTGTACACCTGAAGAGAATTCTCTGCAGTCACAGGCTTCCTTACGATTAGAACACACTGCAGATGGAGAATCAAAGGCTGAACTCACAGACATTAGCAGAATCCCTGGGAAAGCTAACATTACAGGGAAAACGTAACTATGCTATAGACAGAATGGGGAAATTCCTAGCAATAGACACTAACCTGATGAAATGGGCTAATGGGCTGTACAAGAAGCAATTTCCCTGCTTGCTGGACATTTTCCCAGTCTGCACCAGGATGAAGAAATGACTAGCCAAAAACTGAAAAGAAAAAAAAAAAATCCCCCCAAAACAGTAAAGGACAGTCACTACGAGGGCAGGGAAACACCAGCCTTGTGGAAAGCCAAACAGCTGTTCCCATAAAATATTTCTGCTTCTATGGATAAACCTTTCCAAAACAAGAAAAACCTATCAGGACATGCCCTACTTCATTTTCAAAGCCTAACATCTTCAGAGTTCAAATAAATGGTGTAAAGTTATCCTTCCAACACAAAACCAATACTTAGAGCCACAACCACTTCTGTTTGGCCTTCTTTCTGGCAGTATCACTAATCACATGCAGCAAAATCAATCAATCAATCATAGAATAGTTTGAGTTGGAAGGGACTAAGAAGCACAGAACAAAGTGACAAGTAAAACTCCAGAAAATTCAAAACCCTTTTCATAGCAGGAATTAAAATACTCCTAGGGAAAGTGAATGGTCATAAAAGAACAATCCTGCCCCGTGGATCATAGTCCATGTGAGCCAGAGGTCCACCTAGGTAGGGAACCCATCTCCAACAATGGCTGATAGCAATGCCCAGAAGAAGACCAGAGCCAGGTGCAGTGGGATTCATTCCAGCATCATCACTCTGTGATTTGGGAATTTATAGCAATTTAAAGACAAGATCCCAGCCTGCATTCAGACCTTCATACTGCTACAACCAAAGTGCGAAATGGAACTAATCAGGCAGTTTGGAGTTGTTACACCCTGCATGAAGAATGCAAAGAGAACTTCGTGCCACCTTCTCAACATGAACAAAGAGAAAAAGGGAACCCTTAAGCAGCACAAAGTACTGGAATATCTCAAGCCATCTAAAGAGTGCTCTGAATCCTGCAGGATACAAAGTAGATCTCCACACAGGGGAGGTGGAAACTGAAAAACATCACCTACCACTTCTGTGCTAACACAGCTTTGGGATGCAGCTTTGTATCACGAATTTAAATTGTTTGATGCGAACCATTCAAAAGAAGCACAGCACACGGTTCCTTAGTGTATTCAGAGCTCTGCTATACACCAAATTCTTCTTCAGCAAACCCCACAGATGAATGCAACTGCAATGCACAAAACAAACGGCCCTGACAGTTTCTCCTAGCGTGGCATTTAACTTACTCCAAGGACCCAGAACAAACCCAGGTTCCAGTTTCACTCAGCATCACACAAAGCAGTGTATGCCAGTTCAGAATTCAGGAGAGGAGATTAGTGATATTCACACAATGACAGCAAAATGAGTTTTTTTATCTTCTGAGAAAATGAGTTGGAAAGAACTATTGCAACTAGTGTTTGAAAATCTTAAATGGACAGCCAACAATGTATAGGACAAGATTCTGAAGACATTCAGTAGAAAAGTGTTTAGTTAAGGCCAAAACAACACCCACTGATAACAACAAGGAACTTGTGTGAATCAGCGTAAGGGAGCTTCTACCATCTATAATCCTTGGAGGGATGTGTCAAAATTGGCCTCCATTTTCTTACCATCTCGCCAGCAGTAAAAAAGTGACAGACATTATGGATGCAACATTCTGGTCTTGCAGTAAAAATATTCATTAGGCCCAGGAAACAAGTTGAAGCTGTCATGGAAAACAGGGTTTTCTGTCCCCTGGAGAATCCTAAAGCATCAAGCAGTGTCAAACTCATTCAGCAATTCTCCTCGTTGGAGACAAGTTCATTTCTTAGTAAGCTGCAAACCATCTGCAAGCAAACCTTTTAGGGAGAGCATCCTGGTTTTGGCTGAGATGGAGTGAATTTTCTCTGTAGAAGCTGGTATGATGCTGTATTTGGGATTTTTGATTTAAATAGTGGTGAAAACACACCTATGTTTTTAGTTATTGCTGAAGAGTGCTTAAAGTAAGTCGAGGACTTTGCTGCTGCTCATGCTGCGGTGCCAGCAAGCAGGCTGGGAGCACACAAGGTGCTGGGAGGGGACACAGCCAGGAGAGCTGACCCACTCTTCCCAAAGGGACATTCCATATCACATGGTGCTGGTATGGCATATGGTAAGTTGGAGCAATGATGGATGAGGGGGAGAGCATTAAGAGTGATGGCATTTTTCTTCCCAAGAAACTGCTACGCATGATGAGTCCAGCTTCCCTGCCAGTGGGAAGTTGTGGATTAATTCTGTTTTGCTTTGTTTGAGTGCATGGATTCTGCTTTACCTGGTCAGCTGTTTTCATCTCAGCCCATAAGTTACTTTTACCTTTATTCCAATCCTCACCCCCACCCCACTGCGGGGGAGTGAGCGAGCAGCTGGATGGTGCTGAGCTGCCCTCCAGGGATAAACCACACCAGAAGAGGTCCTGTCTGTCATTAGCCAAATGGATACACAGTCATTAAATCTGACACTTGAGCACTTGCAGCTACTGAGGGTCAGGGATATTTTTAAAAAGTATCATTAACCAGAAGTTTCTCCAGCAAACCACTAATGTCTTTAGGAAAAGCAGCTCGCTGCAAAGAGCAAATTGGACTGAAGAAGTTTCTGTCTTTCCAACTATTAATCTTAGTGATTAATTATTTTACTTAAGGCTTAGCAATATATATATTTTAAAATTGCACGCAAAGAATTTTTAGCCTTTATCACATTCATAATATGTTTGTGCAGCTCAGCACAAGCACATGCCCCATTCCCTACATTAGTAAGTTGTATGCCTTCTTTGTAAGGGCAACAAATGGAATTAAGCTGTCTAGGGAGCTATGCTCTCTTGAGAATTCTCACTGGGGATTTAATTTGAAATACACATATTACTATTTTTTTTATTTTTGCAAGTGACTCTGTGCTTTTGTTAGCACTTGGAGAGAGATGCTGCATTCTGGGGACAAAAACTCATCATTAGGATCCCCAAGTCCAATCCCACCCTACCATGTCCAGTGCCCACGTCCCTCAGTGCCATATTTCCACGTTTCTGGAGCACCTCCAGGGATGGTGACCACACCACTCCCTGGGCAGCTGTGCCACTGCATCACCACTCTTCCTGAGAAGAAATGTTTCCGAGTATCCAACCTGAACCTCCCCTTGTGCAACCTGAGGTCATTATCTCTCATCCTCTCTTTTGCCAAGGATTAACTGGAGCCCAGAGGTTTTTCATCTACTGGAGAAGAGCTTAAGACCTCTGAAGTTTCCTCAGCTGCCTGAAGCAGCTCCCAGCACAGCCACGTCTCCGTGTGTGTTCAGACATCTTCACACTGGGGCAGGAGGGGAGAGCACAGGGTGGCAATGACAGGGTGACAACAGCACTGCCTGTGCTGATTTCCCCCATGCTCTCGACTGCTTCCCATGCAGAGTAATTTATCAACAAGATTAATCGGAGCCATCAGAGCTTGCCTGAGCTGAATTATCTTCCAGCAGTTCTTCCCTGCAAGTTAGAGAGAAAAAGCCCAAGACAGCACATTAATCCTTAAAAAGTCAAAGTCTTCTGCGCTCATAGCTGAGCAAAAGCATAAATAAAACAAAAACCAAGTACCGCTTAACCAGCTATGTAAAGGTTAGATTTTTGGAAGTAGTACTCAATACTTCTCCACAGCCATTCTAACCATTATAGGCAGCATGGCCATGACTGGGTAACTGGGAAGTCTGACTGCTCAAGCAGGAGAGGAGTCCTTTTGAGAGGACTGATTCTGCTTGTGGCTGCTAAGAAATATCAGGTATTTGGGTCACAGTCTGCACACAATGAAGAAGAGGAACCACAAGCTCCAACATTACATGGCCGTGGTCCTTAAACCTGTACAACTACTACAGATTCTTCCTCTGCAGTGGATCTGCCTGTGCTCCACTAATCCAGAACTGGCCTGTTTAGCAGCTGGTAGTAAAAAGAAAGTGCCAAGTCATCTACTTCCACATTTAGGGATGATGAAATGCACTTGAAAATGCTCAGCACTTCTGCAATAATTATAACAAGCACAAGAACTCACTTTGGGAAAGTATAATGTATTCTGGTGAGCAGAATGACATTGAAGTGGAAGCTTTCAGACACTTTAAGAAGGAGAATGTGAAGACATATATAGAGACAGATACAATTACCATCATGGTCACAAGTCCCTCTTAGGCAAAGACTGCAGGAAGGAGAAGCAGGTGCGTAAAACAGAAGACATAATGCTGAGGCCGTAAGTTGGCATAATGTAAGTTATTACCTGGATGTGGAGCAAGCTGGGCTGCTACTGCAGCATTGCCACTCATTTTTCATACTTTTCCTAACTTACGAGGTGCTGTAGCTGTTCAGAAAACCCCTTTTTCTCTTGGGACAGTGTTCCACAATTGCCTGCTTTCTCTGCTTCCTGCAAAGGGCTCAGAGCTTGTCAGCATCTCCAACACAACTAATCACAGTCTTTTCAAAGGTCTCACTGTGAGCCCCATTTCCTTCCTCTAACCTCCATTTTGCTGCACACCAGCTGTGTCAGTCTGAATGAAGCCTCTGCCCCACACCTAATGGATGCACATGTGTACATGAGATGAAGTTGCATCTGCTGAAGGCTCTGCTGGCCAATCCACATTTGGGAAATTTGGCTAGGTCTTCATCGTTTAATCAAGATAAAAACTGGGAACTTAGTTCAATTAGCTCAGCTTCATTATCAATACCTGATCAGAAGTCTCATGTGAAGTTCCCACTCCATGCTGGCCTGTTGTGCCTGATCTCTGACATCCCATGTGGAACAGGACCTTTCCTGCAGCACAGGCATCAAGCACGGCTTCCTCTCTTTGCTTAACAACTAACTACTCATGGAACTTATAGGACCTTAATACTAATTTGGAGGATTTAATAACATAATAATCTAATAACAAGATCTGGATCTAACTTCCTTGCAATAAGGCAACGAAGTTAAAAAGTTACTAAAACCAAAAAGAACTACACTTGCACACAGTCTTCATCATCACCAGGGAAACTGTGTTAAAATACAGCAAGGAAAGAAATTCCCACAATATCAACAGCAATCTGAAGCCAGGAATTATCAGAAACACTGTGCAGTTTCTCAGATGCATTTTCTCTGCAAAGTTTCATGCAGCAATCAGTTCTTCTTCAGATTAAGAGCAGAGGTCACCTGCCGAACACTGAGGCTGGCAGCTTTATCTCCTTAGTTAACCACAGAATTCCTTTGCCTGGCAGAGTACAAGCATGCAAAGACTAACAATATTCAACCGAGATGGGGAAGTGTTATCTTATCTCAATAAGAGGAAGGTGAGCACAGAGGGGATAAAAGCAGATTTGCATAGGGAAACAGCTCAGTCCTCCTCCAGGACCTCTTCCCAGACAGTCAGGGATTTTTACTTTTATTTTTTGCTGTAAAACTTCAGCCACAGAAAGAATGAGATGATGATGGCACCGTCCCAAGCTGAGTGTAGCAAAGATGTGTTCCTCCCTCATCCTCAACTGGCAGCTCTGCAGATTCCAAAGGATTTACGGTAAGGCAGCAGGTGGCCACGATAAATCATATCTCCCCCCCTCACCCAACAGCTCTCCAAAGGGCTGGGTGGCAAATCCAGCTCCCCATACAGCTGCCAGCTCTTCTCCTATTTTCTGGAAGCCTTAGATCCTAGCGCAAGGCACTTGTGAGAACCCCAGCTTGACTTGTGCACTCAGGTGCATTTCTGAACTCTCAAAGCTAGCCACTGTCTGCTACCAGGAAAGGTTCCTACCTGCCACCTGTTCCTGCTGGTTCTTCTATAGCAATCCTGTCTTGGATGGGGAATGGATATTTTAAAATCCTGCTACAGAAGAGGCAGGAAACACTTAACCTTGGACTTGGGAATGCATTGGACAAAGTAGGGCCACAACATCCATAGAACAGACAGCCACGCTGACTGCTCATCTTCCCTTGTGCCCCATGAGATGGATGTATGGTCACTGCGTCACCATCAGTCCCTAAGGAGGACTTGCAGGTATGTGACCTCTGGGGCAAGGATACTGAAAAGTCCAGGATAAGACTCTGGCAAGGGGACTGAAGATAGAGCCTGATTCTGAGTGTTGGCACACAGAGATAAGGATCGTGATATGTGTGTGGCTGGCCCTGCATCATTAACACACCTGTTTGTCTGTATTTGCTGAACATAAAGAACAGAACAGTAACAAAATGAAACCCAAAAGAAGAAAGCAGAAAGTGATGACTTTCAGCTCTATTGAAGCTCCATCAAGTATACAAAACACGCAGTACATGGTAGCACCACCTCAAAGACAGATGGAAAGTACAAGAGGCATTTCTCCTGCATGAATTGTTGCATTTCAGCCATAGGAGGTGCTGCCAGTGGGAGGAAGAATGTTCCAAAAGGCAGGCACTCATAGACAAGTTTGAATCCTTGCCCTGACACAGATTGCCTGGGTAACCTTAGACAAATTACTTCATCTATCTGGGGTGCAATTCCTCATCTGTAAGGTCAGAACATCAGAGGTTGCTCCATAGCATATCCCGGAACAGCCCAGAAGGACAATGAGTCACCAAAGTCACAGTTTTGATAGATGGCATCTCCGCAGCATCAAAACAGCCTCAACAATTGCTGATATGAGCACACTCCTACAATAAAGGAAGACTTAATCAGAAGAGAAATGACCGCTTGGATAACAAGACAGTCCTTCCAGGAGGAAAAGCAAGTCAAGATTCTTTACTTTCTCACTTTACCATCCATAAATAAGTCCTTTAACTGGGAAGTAGAGAAAGCAACTGCCTTTGACCTGGTGCCAGAAATTGGCTCTCAAATCAACTGTGCAACAGTATTTCCTCCCAAAGCAGAACATTTCTCAGTGTTTCTCTGCCTCATATTTGTAACAGCTTAGTCATCACAAGAAGCCTGGGCTAAAGCCACCGTTTTGATTAGCATCAGAGAATGAGCTGGATGACAGGCAGAAAAGCTGCTCATTGGCAGGGCCATTTGGGGGCCTGTCACTAGCAGAGTCTTCCCTCTGTGGGACCAGCCACCCCTCCAGATGCTAGTGAGATCTAAGACATGAATTTCACACAGACACCTGAAACCAGTCCATCTGGAGCATGTGCATTGTGTTTGCATCACTAGTGGATCTTTCCATTGGCTCCTCCACTGTTGAGATGCAAGTGCTTACATCTAGGCTCCTGCCTGTGGTTCTGGACGTATCCACCTGCCTTCGTTTGTCTCTGTGATAATCATTCAAATAATCACAGCAAATACTGTGACAGAGACTTAAACTCTGCTTTCAGTGAAATCTCCTGCAGGCTCAGAATAAAGTACAGGCTTGAGAGCTTTGCTGTAGCAAGCCCTAAATAACGGAGGTGGGAAGGGAACAGCATCTACAGCTCCCATAGCATCTTGAAAAGCTAAGTGAGACTTTGCATGAACGCTCAGACAAGACAGAGTCCAAACATAACTGCCTTGACACACTGCTATTCAAAGCCTAAAAAACACTGCAGAGAATGACACCACCATAGCAATGCAGGCAAGAGCACAGGAACAAAAGCATGGTGCATTAGCCCTGCCGATCTGTAAGCGATCAGTGCCATAAAAACACTCCAAAAGAGCCCGTCCCTCTGCTCATTAAAAAGCGAGAGTAGAAGTGAAAGAGCCAGACATTCTTTAGTCTGGTGTTGTAATTCTGATGGTAGTTTATCCGGGGCAGAGAGAGAGAGCAATTTGCTCATTTCAGTCTGTCTTTCTGACCATATCCTGGATGACACAGCTGTGAGTAAAAAAATAAGGACACCTATACTGTAGCTGTCAGAGAAAGGCAAGAATCAAAGCATCTCTTGCCCTTCAGGAGCTTCCATGATGCTTCCACCCCACACACATCCTACCTCCTGCCCCCACTGACCAGCTCTTCCACTCTACAGGAGATGTGAGCAAAGTACGTGATCCCAATGACTGCTGAAGCAATTCTGAAGAGGGGATTGCTCACCTACACCTCAACACTTGTGAGGTGAGGCAAGCCAGATGCTTGGGCCAGCTAAGTTAAGGACAACCTAAGATGCAAAGTAGAGGACAACTTACGCAGACGAAACTAGAGGAGGCCTTCAGGCAGGAAGCTTGCAACTGTCTAGCAAGGAATATTACGTGACAAGGATTTCAGAGGTGACTTCTGTATTCATTAAGATGGAAATGAAATACACGGGGCACTCATAGGACAGGAAAGCAAACTCTGCTGAAGCTTCAGTATCCATGAGAGCCATCTCCCAGATCCTCCAGACTTTGGTCTCAGGCCAGATGTTGGAAAGCCCTTCAAGCTACGGCACTTCTAGCCAGGCATGCTTGCAGCAGGGTTTTCAAAGTAGCACTGGGCCAGAATCTCAAAGCCATCCTGGCAGGGATTTGCCAGACTCAAGCACTGAGACAACAGAGTGAAGGCAGCTGGCTCACATCTCCGAGGCCATCTCCATCAGCCATCCCCTGGTGACACCCAGGCCAGCAGGAGCAAAGAGGTGAGAGGGGAGCTTGCTTGGACCAAACAGATGGAAACATGAAAAAACACAGACAGAGAAAAAAGAAACTAACTTCTTCTCAACCAGTAAAACAGTTTAAGTAGTTCCTCAAAGAGGCACTTGCAACAATAAATTCAAATCACACCATCCCCTGAGCAAAGAGGCTGTAAAAACACAGATCATTAATGGCAAGCAAGCACACTTCAGACGCGATTCAATCTGGGCTGCATATCGTTTAAGCAAAAGGAGGTCATCTTTATTTCCAATTCTAAATGGTTTTTTTTATTATTATTTTTGCTTTTTATTAGCAGCGTGGGACAGAAGTGAAACAAACTCCCATTTTGATATGAACCATGCACATCACAAGCACAAAAGCATGAGCCCAAGCTGGGAGGACTTCAGCCCTTCCCCATTAGATCTGTGGGGTTGGGGCTAATGACCTGAGGCTGAAGTGTGGTCTGAGACACGGAGCAGTGCCTGGAGCTCAGCTGTCCTCAAGCCCTGCTGCTCCATAGCAGAAGTGCAGCATGTCTGTCTGCCTCCTTGCCCCTCCTGGGCAGTGAGGAGCAGAAGCCCCAGCCCAAATCTCTGCAATAGCTATGGAAAATAAAATAGGATCAAGCCTTAAATACAAGGAAAGCCTCGCCAGGAAAACACTTTCTTCCACCTCCTGAAAACACACAATGGCACAGAGCAGCCCTGAAGCACTTAAAAGAAGAAACTCCCTGGCAGACTGAGATCCAGAACAAGAAATCTCTTCTTCAGAGGTAATTTTTTACTAAGTTATGAGCAGCCTGAACCGTGACTTTGAATGAAAGAGCTAACTCAGCTTCCACTGGAGCTCCAACACTGCAATGGCAGCATAAATTTTAATAAAGTAGCAATATAAAAGTAGTCTTTTTACTCCTTGAAATGTTGCTGTACATGAAATGAGACTCTCAGGTCTCTAAATAACAGTCTATCCGAGCACTACAATGAACTACTCTTTTGCCCTAGTAAGTAGCTACTCTACTGCAGCAACCTGACAGCGATTCAGAGAGCTGCCTTTCAGTATTCAGAGCCATAATGCCACTCTAGATAGCAATAAATTGATTTGTCAGGTCTGCTACTACTATTTTTTGGCCAATTAGTCTATGTCCCCATCATCAAACAACTCACAAAGAGCATTAAAAAAACTTAAAAAACAAAAACAAACAAAAAAAAAATCACAGCAGCTTCACTTCTTGCTGTCACTACACCGATTTAAACTGAGATCAATGGGAGAGATCAAAGATAGTTTAAATACACAGTGTTCCCTGTACCTGCTGATGCACCATAATGCAAACCAGCCTCTAACCAGAAGGGGAGGCTGACAGAAATATTATTCCTTTGAGGCAGGAATTATTGTGGGGTTTCCTGCATGCTGCTTTGATGGATCTGACCGCAGCCACTTTCAGACAGAGCCTGTTGGGCCTAAAGGATTGAACGATGGTCTATAAAGATCCTTCACTGCCTGCGGCAGCTGCAAGCAAAGTCTATGGTACGTGTATGTACCTTTTTAAACCTATTTAATTTGATTCTCTTGAAACTATGGGACAATCACACCCATTTCACAGTTAAGGTAGGAATAAACAGTAACATTTAAAAGAAATATTTATTTCTAATTTGTCCCAAAAGGCTGCTTTCTTCATGAATTTTCTTCATCATGCCTCTCTAACCTAAGTAGAATTTGGCTTGCAAGGACTACCATAAATCAGACAGCAAAAGAGAAGGGGTTCTCTTTTATATAAATACTCTACCCTGTGTGCTGTACCTCAAAGAGATCAGCCTAGAAAACCTGGAGCTGCTTATTTACCAATCCGCTACAAGAGACAGCATTTGAGAATTTAAAGACTTCAGAGTTAAAAGAAGAAAACCTCACAGTGTTCAATGGAAAGTATTGGCTGCTAACAGATTTCCTTTATAAGATGTACATAGATTCCTGTAGTAAAATGGTAACTCATGACAAGTCGGCATCACCCCCACCAGGAATATGCTGAACAGAGAGCAATGGTAAGGGGAACAGAGCATTGCTGAGCAGTGAATGGATAACCTCTTCCCCTTGGATCAGGCACACCAGAGATCTCCACCCAGCATGGAGATACATTACATGAAAGGGCTTTTTTTGTAACTTTTCTCATTTTTCTCAGCATCACTTGGGCTCCTGAAAAAGCATCAGCATCAACTGCAACAGAGAGAGGAAAATAGCTTCTCTTGACTTCGTCCACGAAGAGAGAGATGGGGGAAGACAATACAAACATAAATAAGGGAAAATTTCAGCAAGAAAACTCCATAGACAGGATACTGAAATAATTCAAGTGATGCTGCAGGTGGAACACATCAGCAGGAAAAGGGACAGAGGTCACTTGGATAAAGCACTGGTGAGGGCAGATGATGAACGCACCCATTCTGGATTTCCCTATGGCACAGCACAGCCCCAACACCTTTGCTTTTTGTCAAGCAGCAGATTCATTTCAGGACAGAGCCGGCTTTGGTGCCCGCATCATAAATTTGTTTCAGTGAACTGAAGCAGAACAGCTTGTTCTTCCGTCCACATCTCTCCCAACTGTGCAGCCTCAGGAGATGTCAGGCTGTCTCGTGGTGACGGATGACCTCGTATCCAACACCAGCTTTCTGGAGGATGGCAGGACCATGCTAATTCCACCTAGATGGCTGCAAACCTGGGGAATGAGAGATACAAACAGAGCAGTTGTGGTCCTCAACACTGGAGGCGAGACTAGGCCATACACAGCTTTGGTCTGCATCGTTTCAATGAGGAGGAAGAACAGACTCACAACCAAGTTCACCTTCTTGTTATATAGATACCAACAGATCCATAGAGATAGCAAACAGCCACAGCAAAGGCTGTTTGTGGCTCTGTCTCATGTCCACCCCCACCTCGGGCTTCGTGCTATAAAGGCAGGAGCCCCTCAGAGCATGCACACCGATCAGATGAGGCTAAAGCAGAAGACAGTAAAGCTTTAACATATTTTTGCTACCTATGTGTGCATGTGATCACTATGAATAGCAAATCTATAGTAAATCTACAGCAAATCCCTTTGCTTCAGGGCAACATTTATGGTACATCCTCCTTATTACAGCATCAGATACAAAGCAAGCACATTCACTTTTGAGTTAAGATTGCAAATCCAAATCTCTGATGGATGTGCTGCTTTGCACACTAACGTATCTTTTACACTTCCCTGCCAATCATACCAAGCAACAGCCATGTGTGCAGAATGAAGATACTTCAGTGATGTGACAGTAGAACAAAATACACTGGGAAGTAGGGTTTAGACTGCCTTAATTCCCTGACTCCCATTCCCCACTTCCTGCCAGCCATGGCATGGTACAGTGAGAATACAATCATTCTGCACAGCAATAACAGGAGCTGTAATTCTGTGCCTAAGATCCTATATTTTCCAATCATAGCAAAATAGCCACACTCTAGAAGTGAAGTATTTCACTTGCAAGACCAGATGAAGAAATCCAAAGTGTTTAGGTGGTTTCAGAACAACAAGCATAGCAAAAGCACAATTGTTTCTGAATTCCCCTGGCCTGTCTCTTTGTTAAGCATTTAGATAACTAAGAAATGCAGACAGATGCCAAACCCCTTGCAATGGCAGAACTGCAGTATTTGGGAAAATACAAACACCACCAAACAACGTTCTGGATTGCAACAGCTGGGGGGTGAAGAGTCTTAATCAACTGCACTTCCCTCTTCAGTGACGTTTAGCACTTGCACTATTTCATTGGACTTCCCCAGGAGTATGTAAGCTTCCACTAAAAAGACAGAGCAGTCAAGACAAGAGAGGCAAGATCATTTGTGCTGTGGAATTAGTTTCTGAAACTTCTCACTGCTGAATTACACAAGCTGCTGGTTGGCCCCTGTACTTTTTTGTCCCTCGCTGCAGGAGCAGGTAAGGACTAAAAAGAAGCCTGGACCCTATATATATATATATGTACACCTTATATATACCTTAATCTCTGTCGATGTAAGCTTGAAGTGGAGATGCTCCATTTATTCAAAGACGGCTCCAAGAGCAGACCATGCTAGTGAGCCTCAGTGAAACATGTAGTGGAATTACCTAAGGATCAAAAGCACGAAGTATTCCATAAAGACCTTGGATTATAGGGCTATTGTGCCAACAAGGTGGAGATATGAAGTATCAGAAAAAATACCATTATTTCCAGCAAAATGAGGACTGTGCTCTCACCTGCCCCATTACCACACCTTCAAGAAATCAAAAATGGATATAATTTTGCTGTTCACTGAAATGAAACAGTTCAGTCAAAACTAATGGCTTCATCTTCAACCCATTGCAACTAATCCAGGGAAGCACACATCAGGCAATCTACTTCATTACCACTGTTACAAAAAATGATTTCACTGATGCTTTTTTTCTTTTTTTTTCCTCCCCTGAGACGCCAACATATTGGTGATTACTTGGGATTATAGCAATGTTCATTCCATTAAGCAATCCATTTCAAACGACACCTAAGATTGAGACATGCAGGTCTGCAAAAGGCTTGATGGTATTGTATATTTCCTTGGAAATAACTGGAAAGCAGTGGCTGGCAAGTTCCCATCAGCTTCAATGCCTGATCACTCCCAACAATTCCCACTATCCAGAAATTAGTGCAGATCCCCAGAGATCCATCTGGCCACACCAGAGGAAGCAGACTGGTTATCGCTGGTCATCCAGAATGGTGCCACAGTTCTGTGCAAAGAAGTCTGAGATCAGTCCCAGGCCATGTTATTATATAGGAATATTATAATCAGTGTTTGCAGCTGCTAGTCTCTTCGTGCACAGTACCAAATCAGACTCAGAGAGCTGTGATCTTCTTGGACCATTTTACATCACTGCAGATCTGAGTGTGAGCTGCTTCTGAAGATAACCATAAAATTCCCACTGACACCAATAGAAGCAGGTTAAAGCCCTGCAATACTTCTATAATGCGTTTTCTTCCATTTAATTGCAAGGCAAGAATAAGTCCTCCAAATTCAGTTAACTTTATAGCTAATGTGCTTGGTTTTACAGTCTTAGCTGGGCAAATCACCAAGGTTTGTGTTGCTCTTAATATCTATTTTATAGCCTGTAGGAGCTTATCTGCATCCAGTAGTGAAAGAATCTTCCTAAAGAAATAAAGAATCCATCTTTCTCAGGAACAAGCTTTTTATTAATATTCCAGCAAAACATAAAAATCTCACCTAGGAAGGACTTCAAAGCAGCACTGATTTCTGCCTTGCATATTTTTAACTCTATAATCAATATGTTTGAAAGCTAGAAATTTAGCAGCTGCAGTACTACAACACAAGTTATTATAACTAACTGACAACCTGATCCTAAATGTGAACCTTTCTTTCTTGAAACCTCACAAAATCAAAATTAAATAACAGGATGTGAAAGAAAAATACACATAGTACGTCCCAAATCATTTCATGACAATATAAAGCAAAACCCAGGGAAGTTAGCTGGGAGGAGTTCAAAACCAGAACCTTTGTCTGCATCAACCAAAACTGACAGCACTTCTGTTAAGGAGAAAAACTCCACAGGAAACCAAAGCAATAGTCTTAATTTACTGCTGAATCTTTCAATTCTCTTTCCTTCCTTTGCCTTCCTTGGGAAAAGTGCATGTTTTATTCATGCTCAGAGTAACATCCCCTGAAGGGCATGTCTCACCAAGATTATCTTCCAGGGGACAATATAAATTTAATACCAACTTCGTCTGTTTCAAATTGCCAGAAAGTTAAACGAGTCCATACATTTATATCAGGCTCTCTTATCAATTTCCTGTGCCTTGGTTAGGAAGGAAGGAGCAGGCCCTGCTGCTAGAACTAGGAATGGATTACTTGCACTCCTTTCACCGAAGACTTCTTACAGATAAAATAGTGAAAATGCAGACTGATGGGAAAAGGAGCTTGCATGCTACCAGTACAGACAGCAGACTTGATCTCCAGACAATCTCAGGCTGGTATTTAGCTCAAGGTACAGACGTAACCAGGAGTTAAATGGAGAGTGAGTAAGTTTCACTGGAGGATGGATATTTGATTTAATTAGCACATAGTGGGATTCTTCATCATCAAGGACCATACCTAAATGAACGTTACCAGGTTTTAACTTCTTTGGCTCCATACCAAAGTTGAATATGGAAGGAAGGATTACAATATTCTCCTCAGTACATCGGTTCATTTGTTTCCTGCCTCTAGCAGATGAAAGTAATCCTACCCTAGGCTGATGACTAAGTAGTTCAAGAGACAAAAAAAAAAAAGCCAAAGATTAGTTCTATGAAGCTGGCCTTTCTGGAGCTAATCAAATCTAATTTGCTTTAATTTGATCCTTATTGGACTCTGCACGGAAGATTTTCCTTAGGCCAGCTAAAAAATTCCTTTTTCCTTTTTCATTGCCGTGCTGTTTGTAAGAGAATACATTTACATGCAAAAAGCAAGCTATCTCCAGATTTTATAGCAACCCAGAGATGCTGTCTGCACATAAAATCCGCTATGAGAAAAGACAGCAGAACTGAGAACACCTGCTCAAGCCCAAAGCATAAGCTGTTACTCAGTTCTTCATCCAAGTGTGTGTTCATCCCATTAGAGAACCCTTTACCACTTGCAAACTACACTATTATGTCCCTGCCAGGACAACTTTCAGTCAAATGCTTCACTATACAAGATAATTCTCTAATTAACCCTCCATCTCCATGCATCCAAATTTCTCACTTTCATCACATCAGCCTTAAGCCACCCTAGCTCTATCAGGGATTGGCATTTAGGCATTACATCACGGCCCCAACAGAGAAAATGGAAACACAAACAGTTCTTCCATTGTGCAGGCTTTCTCACATTATACAATTCATATAACTCATCATATCTCTAACTTCTTATCTCGGGACAGAACAAAAATGCATACGAAATAAGGAACAAAATGAGCAAAATACTCCAAATGTGAGGAATGAAGTCAAACTCATCTCTACAAACCTGAAGGACAAAGAGAGGAAAAACTGCCTCATTCTGAAGGTTTTGTGTGCTCACACAAACTCAGGTGCAGAACCAAGCCTATGGCATATATTCTTGATACAGTAGCATCTCTTCTGCTTTACTGCCCATCTCCCTGTGAAAGAGGCAGAAAGGGGCAGGCAAAAGATTAGTAACAAACTCAAAACAAAACCCACACCACCACACAAACACGAGCTCTCCCAACACAAAGCAGTGGTATTATTGCCAGAAACTCACAGTGGTGGTCACTAATTCAACACTTCTCATAAATCATTTCTTTACGTAAAGCAGCTGTTCTGCACCATGAATATAAAAACACAGAAAGACGAGGCCTCATTTCACCTGGCATCTGCAGGCACTACTTAAAACAAGTAACAATCCATTACTGGGCACCAAAACATCCTAAAGGCTATGTGAAAAGTACCAGGAGTTTTGCCTTCAGTAAGTTACTGGTACCACAGAAAGCACAAACTTCATTTTATTTTTATTTTTTAAAGCAAACACTTCTTAGGCTCTGAAGCATGAAATAAGTAAGCCCTGTAGAGAATGGTATTTTTAGCTCCCAGGATCACATGATGTGCCAATAGCTTCTGTCAGGATCATCAGTCTTGCAAATTTAAATTGATTGAAGTAATAAGAGGACTTGGCAAACATACCAAGTTGAAACGTATGGAAGTCCAACATTTCTCATCAGACAGCACGAATTAAGCACAGTCCTCTTTATTTATAAACTCCTAAACGATTCATTTTGCAGTGCTGAAAAGAGCTGAGAAATGCTTTGCAACACAGCAAAGTCTTTTTTTTTTTTTTTTTTAATTTATCAACACAGCAGTTAACTTCTTTGTCAGCATTCTGCCCTTCCGTTCCAACTGTTTCCTTAAATCAGTCCTTTCTGCATTAAAAACTAATCAATTCAGTATTGCACAATAATTTCTACTACAAACAAACAGCCTAGAGTTATTCTTGTGTTGTTCTTATCCTAGATAGATGTGGGATGCAGCATGCAAAACTGGCAAAATAGGATAGAATACTCTTCCAAGCCTAGGCTTACACTGATCAAAGACAGAACAGTCAGAGAAAACCTTGAGAGATCTCTGGATTTTTTCATTGTGATCAGACACGATGGCCAACGCACACACAAGCATCCTTCCCACGAACACCAGAGGGATTAAGAGTAGGAAAAGCTAAATAACTGAGGATGACAGAAGAACACGTATTGGTCAAGGTCAGTGGAACTGCAAATGAAAATCAACCAATTCGCGTGGTTTTCTAGGATTTTACATTTCCATCTGTTTTAATGATTTCGTGCTCTGGGTTACGATGCAGTGACTGAAACACGTAGGATGTGTTTGGGAAAAAAAAAAAAAGGAAAAAAAACACATGGGCAGATTTTCTTCTTAAATACACCAGGATAAAACTCCAGCAATTCCAGTACACTCTGTGGGTTTCCACTGAGGCAAAAGAGTTGGAAACCTCCCTATTTTCATCGTTATTCTTGAATTACACCAGTAGAGGTAACCGGAATTTCTGATAAAGGCTGATGCCTTCCATTTCGAGAACATGAAAATAAAAGCTTCATTCAGAAGTACAGTTTGTCAACTACAGCACATAATTTTGCTCTCATCTAATTGCTAAAAGCAGATGTCATACAGGCAGGCTCCACTGACACAAGCTGGAGTTAGGACACAGACCAAGGGCAAGGGGGTAGAATATGTAGAATGAGGCTGTATGCTACAAACAAGGTTTGTGATTGTTCACACAACTACTATATTCACTTTCTACTTGATCAATATCTATAGGTACCCACTCTGAGCCTGAAATGACCTTCCCCTAAGCAGGGATTGACTAACTTTTGTTAATGGGGCTTCACGTTCCCGCACAGGCTTCCAGGAGCTTGGCACTTTGTCCACCTTCAAGTCTGAGGTATAAATCTTCATGTTCCCTTCCTAAAAGACAAGGAGTCCAGCTACAGCTCAAAGTTACCCTGATTTCCCAAGGATCTGTCATAGCTTAAAGAGAAAGTAGCTGACAACTATCCAGTAAGTTTTAACACAAACATTAACATCATATTCCACATGAGTCATGTTTCTTTGTATTAAATGTTGTAACATACAATAATGTATACTTGTACATAATATAATGTAAGAATAAATGAGGTCAGATTAAGTAATTTTAAATGTCCCTTCTGGCCTTATTGATGTCTGTGAATCACAAGCATCAAGAGCACGTGAGCAGAACCAGCTGATCCCGCTGCCAGGCAAACTCAGCCAAGGGAAAACGACCAAGCAGCTCACTGGGCCAAGCGTGTTCAAATTCTACAAATGCCACCAGCATCATAGAAAAGCAGAGATCATGATTCACAGCCTCCAGATTGACTCCAAAGGAAGCACTATACAAGATTGGTTGTGATACTAATAGGTGAAACTCAGCAATTTCAGAAGTCCTTCTCAGCCCTTGTTTCTTGCCAGACAGCTTCTTCACTGGGAGCTTTCCAGCCCCAATAGGATTGCTATTCTCTGATGGTACCATGATACCTGCAGCAGGCAAGCAGCAGAAGTGATAGAGGCTGGGCACAGTTGACACCACGGGCACTTTAAAATTTCACATCTCACCTCATAGGACCACAAGTCACACACAGCAAAGAGACCTCTGGGGCCCAAACACTAAACACAAGAACTGTTTGAGAAATTGCTCCAGTGTACAGCTGTCCTTACAAAAATTCAACAAGGTCCCAGAGGATCAGCGATATCTGGAAGGCCCCCCTTGTTCATTTCTAGGTTACCAAAACCCTCCTTTCCCACATGTTTTCCAGCCAGCCAGAGTTGGATATCCCATAGGAATTGTAAGAGCTAGTCTAACTTACACATAATGCTCAAGTATGTTACTCAAAACCCTGGGCAGTACTTTGATCCTCATGACATCAGCATAAACCTGAAATCACAGCCTATGCTGTGAAGGAATTGTCTGTAAGCAGTTAATTCAGGCTGAAGCCAAGCTGACAAATGGCCACATTTCAAAGCATGGAGGTGAAGGTGAAAAGTAAAAAGGAAATATTAAAAAAAAAAAAAAAAAAAAAGCGTTTTCAACTTGAGCAAACTCTCTATATTCTGCCTTTAAAAGGAAAAATAAAAAAATAAAAAAGCCCTGACTGTCCACAGGAGCTTATGGGTCAGATGCTCAAAAGCTGTACTATAAATAGACTCCAGCAGTCTTCTGAAAAGCATCCAGACATAAGAATCGTCAAACACAGACAGAGCACCTAAATATTCAGTGATCTGATTTTGAGCTCACTCACACAAGGTACACAGTGGTGGAAGGCCCTGTGTTGCTGAAGCGAGTCAGGATTTATCTAGGCACAAGATTACTACCCTATATTTATTTCTATTTTTAATCCTTGTGGTTAATAATTAATGTTACATGGCACGTTTAAGATGAGAACATATTGCTGCTCTAGATAAAACTAATAGAGCAGGCTTTCTGGCTTTTGCAGACAAAAGAAGATAACAAATAAGCAATCTTCTCTGATTTCACACAACAGCACTGTCTGCATGTGATCCCTAAATTAACAGTGCTACTATTGCTGTGCAATAGTATATAAACTTCAATGTTACTAGTCAGCTGTTTTTTCTGTGTGTGTTTTTTTTTTTTAAATAAAAAGAGAAAACCTTAAAGAAATAAACAAGCTCTGCAATAGGGCACAGAAAACCTGAGTGCATCTCTGTGATCTCTCTCTGATTCTTTCTGGTTCGCAAGTTCGCTGAACAAGGCAAGGGCAACAATTATAGGCACAGTGCTCATCAAGTACCTTCAAATAAGTACAAGCCAGCATCAAAATTAACTCACTTCATCCACCAGCAAGTACTGTCTATTTGCAAGCAGATACACGTGAGACAAAATGCAAAGAGAGAAAAAATAACCAATGCCTCAATTCTGTAGACCTGACTCAAGGCAAAACTCCCCATTAATTTCAGTGGTTTTGCTGGAGTCAGGACTCTAGCTCTGGAGCCTTAATTGCAGCTGAATAACCAACCCACAAACAACTGTCAGCAAATCAGTACCTCTCTCACTGAGTAACAAGGAGCAAGATTTTTCCTTTCATTAGCTTTTTCTCCATTCCACATGACACAGTGAATGCTTCGTGCCCAGCAGCTTCAAGTGATGGGAAAGTCACAAAGTGTTTGTCACCGGTATCAGAAACTGCACCTCGGGGGCTCAGGCTAACACAAAAACTAGATGGTTCTCAAGAAGACAGTCAATGGACAGCTGACTTACAGCAGCATTTCCGTATAGCGCAAAATGGGATTGTGGCACACACTGCCAGAGGTTTTCGTGGAGGCTAAAAATGTTTTTTAAAACAGTTTGAAGTTTCAAAAGTGCTCAATAGCCTACTGCTGGGAGAAGGTGACAGAAAAAAGTCGTTTTGTCCGTGTCCTGTTTTGTTTCCTTACAGCATCTCCTACCAGCTCTGCTAAATGAGGATCTTGTGCTAAACAGACTTCTGGTTGAAGATTCTGTGAGCAGTAATGATACCGGTTCCAGGAGCCCCACAACTGCACCAGACTGTCAGCTCCAGAACATTAACTTCTAGCTTTCAAAATTATTTATTAAAAATTCAAAAAAAAAAAAAAAAAAAAAAAAGCTGACAGTTTGATCAAAAAGTTACCACATAAACCACGCACTGCCACAGTCTCTGAAGAGATAGGAACAGCAGTTTTAAGGTAACCCAGTTGTTGTAACCCTCGGGAGTTTTATGCAGTTTGTCACTTACACCAAAGTTAGGCCACCAGGAGTACACAACCCGCACAGGATGAGTACAAAGCACTAGAAGAAAAATCTTTAATGTACTAGCAAGAGGCCCACTGTTGTTTATGAGCTCAAAAAGTGATTTTCAGAAGTTAAGAAATCAATATGATGATAGCTTATAAAGATAGGATTGGTACGAAGCAAGCGTTGAAGAGTTCTGCTTCTTTGGCCCTTTTCCCAAGATGGCTAAAGGGAGAAAAATGAAGGGAAAAAAAACCAAATTCCTGCTACCATTTCTAGATTTCTAGTGTGCTGAAGATTCTCTTACACAGGATAGGAATTAATACATGTTATGCCAGACCAACCAGTGGTCTGCTCCAACTTTACCCCCATCACTCTCATGTCCTTCAGCATCTACTTACAGGTTATTCAGATTTTTCATACATGGGTTGACATCAGTTTTGAATCCCAGCCCCAGCACCCTTCAGGCCTCACACAGCCACAGCTGCAACTCTTGGTTCAACTAGAGAGTGTTTTCATGCAGAGAGATGAAGGAGACGTTTGGCTGGTGGACCCATCTGTTGTTTTAAAGACTATTCTTGGCTTCTCAAGGCCACAGCACAGAAGGCAGCGGTCCAGATGGCCTGGATGGGAAAATTTCAAGCAATCACCTTCATATTCCTAAATTCATTAGTGTAATGGGACCATGAAATACTATTCTTGTGGTATTTAACCAGTTTCCACTTCACTATTTATTTGGCCTCCTGTAATTTGCTATGTAGGTTCATTTTTCAATCTGTAAAAGATCAGGGCCATGTCTACAGAGCATTCAAGTCTAACTCCAAATGGTACCTGAGCCTTTGCTTGCCATACACTGCATCTAAGAATGTCACCATCTGTGAGCAATATGCTGAGATGACTTCACTTGCAAAACGCTGGCAAAACACTGGAAAGAAGTATCACAAAACAAGTTACAAGGATCATTTCAAAGTCATTGCCAAGTTTGCCAACACTTTTTTCCTCATTATCTGCTCAAGTTCTGCCCTTGTTAACCTCTAATATAGGCAAAAATTAGAAATTTATCTTAACATAAATTTCAAGATCTTGGTAAAGAAATGCAGTCTTTTATATGTGTCTCAGCAGTCACTGCTCTGTTAACATATTCTAAAGAATAACAAGATGGCACTGAACAAAGGTTTGTTTGGAACTTCTGCATCTAGAGAGAGAAGTTTCATATCAACAACAATTTGGTGATATACCCAGGAAAAAAGCACTGATGTCAGTTCCCTGTCAGTTATGTAGGCAGCTAACGCTGCTACAAGAATTTCTGACAATTCTAGGAAGGTACAAGAAATTCTGAAAGAGCAGAAAACCAAACTTAAGTTGAAAAATACATAGGAGCAGCTGGAAATAACAGGCAGGCTGTCCACAGATCCCATAAAAATAAAAGACCAGATAGTCAAAGGGGCTACACAAAAGACAATGAGGAGAATGATCATCAAAGGTTCATCAAGACTAAATCACTTCACACTAATGTTGTTTCTTTCTGTGGAAGAGTAACGGGTTTGTGAACAGAGAAGGACAGGAGAATTACAGTGGGTGAAAAAGTGTTCATGAACCAGACCTGGAGTTGCTATCAGTGCCTTACTGTTAAACAGAAAAATGGTAAGCGAGGGTCCTTTCGCCATTTGTTGTTTTCATAATAGAGAGATTGATCACAATGTCTAAATTATAGGAAACAGGGAAGCTAGAAGTACGTTAGAAAGAAAACAGAGTGATGTTAATAACCCTGGGAAATCACTCAGAAAAAAATAAATTCTTAATGAAAGTAAAAGGCTATTCCCAGCTAGAGCAGAGGACCAGAGAATCAGATCAGGGAACAGTCACAATTTTCTAGAGGAGGACCAGAAGCTGAGAGGAACCCCCAAGGTGATGCTGCCTTACCCACTACTGCCAAAACTTCAGACATAGAAGTAAGATGGCCAATCCATAGCGTTACAGAAACGAAGCAGTTCTTCTCTGCAAGGCTGCACTGGTGAGACTTTAACTGAAGACCTGAGTCTAGTGTCTAATTTGAGGAACCTGATTTTAAGAAGTATATGCTCACTATGGAGAGTCCAGAAGAAAGAAATTTAGGCAAACTTCTACAAAGCACGGCTCCACACAGAATGAGTTGAAGGATGATCTTTGAGGTCCTTTTCAACCCAGGCCATTCTACGATTCTGTGATTCTGTGAATTGGGTTTGTGCAGTACAGATGAAGGAAAACAAAACAAAGGTAGTTAGAGCCGTTGTATATTGCTGCAGAGGAATAGATCAGTGTTCTCCATGTAAAATGTAACTAGGACAAGTATGCAAACCATAGAACCATGCAAAGAAAAAAAAACCAACAACCAAACAACATTTAGCCATTTCTTCATATTTCCATGAGGAAATAAAACAAAAACAAAGCACTACAACAGGCTACCTCGAAGGACAGTCCATCTCCACCACTGATGTTTCCAAAAAGGATCAGATAAGCATCCATGAAGAACGACATGAGTGAGCCTGCTCATTAGGGCAGATGCACCAGCTATTTCTCCATAGCTATTCCAGTTCTGAAATACTCTGAGACACTCACTGCTCAACCCAGGCATTTCACAAATGAAATTTTTTAAAAACTGCCAAACCTCTGATGTTTTACTCAGATAAAACTTCTCCTGTCCCTGGAACCTGGAGCAACGATAACAGTGTCAAGGACCACATCAAGTTCTGCCACTCTTCATCATGTAACTTCATTGGAGAACAAAACCTTATTCAATCTGGGTAGCAACCCACTTGAAAAAGAAGACCACAGCAGACTGAGTCATAATTTGGATTCCTGTCCGTGATTCTGTCAAGTTTTAGGACTATCTTTATGGTTCTACACTTGCATACGATCTCCACAATTACTTTAAAATGTTCTGCTGTAATGGAATAATCAGAGGCAATTATGGAAGGTCAGAAAAAGAGCAGGCATAACACATTCTGTTAGCTCCTTCTAATAGTTCATGATGCGGAGCTTTATTAATGTGTCTGGGACAGGTCAACCAGCCCACTTCAGAAATCCACTGCAACTCAGGGGATGGGACAGAAAGGATTCACAGTTTTCAGATCTGTCTACAGAAAGGTAAGGATGATGGCTTGCAAAGCCAAAAGAAATTGGAAACATTTTCCCCACAATGAACTCAGGGCATGCATCACTGTAAGAACAGGTCCTGTGGCAGCAAGATTAAGGTATCCTTTCTAGATAAGTTAAGCCTTCATCCAGATTTGCACCAAAGACTGCATCTCCAATTAATCCAGCTCTGAGCAGTTCCTTGCTCACTTTGATCAAGCACTGAAAAGCAGTTGGACATAACAAAAGAACTGGACATAACTGAAAAGAAGTTGGACATAGCCACTTTCTAACCGTATGTAGCAAAGATTGTAAATGCTGTTGTGCTTTAACTCCACTCATCCAAGAGCACATGAAGGCCTGAATGAACTGATACCAGGGCCAAAATCTCCAGAACAGGTTGAGGGGGAAATTCAAAACTTTATTCTATGCTTATCACACACATCCATCCCAGGCAAGGGCTGGTTCAGATTTATGGGCTGGTTCTCCTTTTAGTTTGATCCACTCAACAGTGTTCTATTTCCCTTGCTTCTTGTACTTTTATGCTCCAATGGAGAAGGTAGAGATGCCTCTGCAACTCCACTGCTAGAAGATCACCCACAGGAGAAGGAGCGTCTGATACTGAGCCACGCTCCACATTAAGGACATGTTTATGAAAAACTGTGTGAACAAGTTACTAATTACATCCTTAACAAGCAAAATCAGAAGATCACCTAATAATGTCCTTAAATCCATCAAGTCACCTGCTGATGTGCTTCCAATCACTTGTTTGTACGTCTGAGCCCTCCACATTCACCAACACTAGCTGAACGTTTATGGAGACCAAACAGTGGATGTGAACACCATGAAGCAGTGGGTGGTGCATTTCAACAGTGGCATCAGTGCTGGTGCAGATTTGTGCCAGGATGGTGTGCAGGCTCTTGCTCATTGCTTGCAAAAATCCAGAGCAAACGGTGAAAAACTGCGCTCAAAAACAGTGTTTTGTAGCTGAGGATTTGTTCTATCAAATAGGTGTTATTGTGCTCTCTGTAGCTGTTGTAGTTTCCATAAAAAATAAATGGGAAGCATTATTTTCAGAGTGACCTATGTACAATTACAGTTAACCCATGATTTTTCACGTCCCTCCCAACCTGAGCCATTCCATGATTGCCCACAGCCTTTTGCAGGTAGATATCAGCAAGTTGCAGCCTCATTCACAGCATACCACATTCTAATTCAAAACTGTGAAACCCACAGGACTTACTAGGACTAACTCTGCACAGAACTGCCAAAGCACTGTGTTTTTTAACTGAGAGTTGTCTTACATCCACAAAGCTTAGAGCACGAACAGAGCAAATTCACCTCTATCCGAAGACTAAACATCCAGGCAAGAAGTTAAAGTCAAGTCAGCCTAGAACTCTGCCAACAATGGAAACTCGTTAATTGCTTGTGCTGCTCCTGTGCATCCATCACCATCCCTAAAACTTCCACCACAAACTCTGCTCCAGTATCCATTTCTGATGTTGGTGCCAAAAACTGAAAGAAGACAAAGTAATTCAGAAGTAACCCAGTCTATTGCTGCTCTCAGGTTATTTAGGCTTCTCCGCACCCTCTGACAAAGTAGAGAAAGCCAGCTCTAATTTGTTGACAAGCTGCAACACTTACTTTCCAGTATCCATGAGCACTGGATCACCACTTGATAGAGCCGTTACAGGCAGCCCTAATTCAGCCCTTTCCAGACACTGTAAAGAATGCAAGCAGAGCAGAGAAGTTGCACTGCCAGGGCTCAGCACAGCTACACACAGCAGCCCTCACTTGTCCTTATTATACTGGGAGGGTTTAAGGAGCACAGAAGGGGGATCATAGAATGGCTTGGGTTGGAAGGGACCTCACGGATCATGAAACTCCAACCCCCCACCACAGGCAGGGCCACCAACCTCCACATTTCATACCTGCCCAGGCTGCCCAGGGCCCCATCCAACCTGGCCTTGAACACCTCCAGGGATGGACGGGGCATCCACAGCCTCTCTG
>JAOWBP010002559.1:49742441-49773626 GCA_028571105.1 Tragopan temminckii | reverse complement strand
TGGAAGGCTGCAATGAGCTCACCCTGCAGCCTTCTCTTCTCCAGGCTGAACAAGCCCAGCTCCCTCAGCCTGTCTTCGTAGTGGAGGTACTCCAGCCCCCTGGTCATCTTTGTGGCTCTCCTCTGGACCCTCTCCAACAGCTCCCTGTCTTTCTGGTATTGGGGGCCCCAGAATAACTAAGGATAACTAAATATAACCAAGTTAACATCAGTAACAACTTTTACAATCTCCTTTTCTTGAGGCTGTCTCGTCAGGACTCCCTGCCCAGTTTTTCCTTTGTGCTGAGGAAGCTCAAAGAGCCAGCCCAGGGAATCCAGCTGGCAGCACCTGATTGTAAACCTGCTCACATGGTCTTTGCCTGCAAGGAATCTCTCCAGACCTGTAATATAAAAGCAGGAGATAACTTCATAAGCCACCTGCCATAGATGTGCAAACATTATCTCATTATCAGCCACTCCTTTGCACTTAGGCTTATGAAACAAGACCTCCATATTTTACCTCCAAAGCAGAGCAGTCATCCAATCCAACGGTGTTACATAAATGAGCTTCACACCAGTGGGGAAAGCTAATAGATTTTGTAGGTCAGTGCTGCTGGCAGATATTTCTCTGAAGGCCGTGTTGCAAGTTCAAGGGGAGAAAAAAAAAAAAAAAGCATTCTTCAACTAGATTTCTGAAGGCAGGAGTCCAGTAAAAGTTAATAAGGGTGAGGAAAAACCAGGAGAAAGATCTCCATTGATTTGTTGTAAGCTGACCTGAAAGTGTTTCAAAAATTCGGGGCATGTGAGGACAAAAAAATATTCTAGCAGAGAACAACTCAAAAATAAAAATAGCAGCAGTGGCTAAGAGCAGTTCTTCAAAGGGATGTCAGACTTTACAATACTTTGTGCAGCAGCAACTAAAAAGGCTTCGTGTTGTCGCCACACAGCAATATTAAAAAACAGCACTCATTTCTTTGGGGAAAAAAAAAAAAAGCACAGAGCACAGTAATAAAACACAACCAAGGGAAATCTGCTTTAAATCCTATTTAGAAAACCCTGAGGCATTTTTCCTTGTTCACTGCGGTCAACACAATGTCAAATTCTAATTTTCAGCACAGGTCAGAAATGTTGTAGCTGGCAGTTGGATGCGTGGTGTGGGTAACAAAAATAATTTCTAGGAATTTGGCTTTTAAATAAACAGAAGCGGTGACAAGTCTCCCATGTTTTTGGTTGTTGTTGTTTTTTAACTTATTTTCTCAATATAAGTGTTACAAGGAGTATTAAACTTGCTGTAATAACAAGCGTAATGCTTTCCTGCTTTCTATGATTCCTTTTGCACAGCAGTGCCTGGGCTCTTAAAGAGCCAAAATATCTGAAAATGACTGCAGAGCTCTCTATTTCCCTAACCTGCAAGAAAGAAGGGAAAGCCTACTTTTCATTCTCCAGGCACCATGACATATTTGTGAGCCTAATAACATCCTTGCAAAGTAGATAAAATATTATGCATTATCTCTACATTACATCAGCAAAGATACAGAGGCCCAGTAGTCAGCCACGGGTTTTCTGCAAGTACAAAATTAACCCTGGATTTATTATTTCAAATAAGACGAGATGATCATTATGAATATTTTATAACATTTTCTGTAGCCTTAATAAAACAACTATGTTCTCTCAATTTTTTTAAAACTGAAAAGGGTTCACAGCCATCGTCTGGGAGGCTCTACAGGCTGTTACCAATAGTGTGGCTCTGGAAATTAATATTTTATTCATTGAATTTCAGATGAAAACCTGAGACTGTCCTGTAGAAATGTTTTATTGTTTTTACTGCATCATCTCAAAGTTGCAAACAAAGGGAGGTATATTACCTTGTGACTCCTGGCATCCCAGTACGTTCAGGAAAAGCAGGCAAACAGTGCAAAGACTATGTCACTCATCAGTATCCTACGCATGTGCTGGAATGAATTATGGAGCAAAGAACGTGTTTGCTTCAGAGTGTGCTTATTTACCTTTAACAGGCCAACACTTTGTTCTCCTTCTCTCCCTCTGTCTCCATAAATATTTGGGGAAAGGGTAATGCTCCAAAATTTCATAGGTGTTACCCTCATTCATCAGTTGAAGTACCAGCAGCAGCAGAAAATACCAGGAAAAGACATACCAGGAAACTGAATTATATGGAGTCCTCAGAAGAGGAGAGATGTGGACCTGTTAGAGCACATCCAGAGGAAGGTCACAAAAATTGTCCTAGGGATGGAACACCTCCCTACGAGGACAGGTTGAGAGCTGGGACTGTGCAGCATGGAGAAGAGAAGGCCTTGGGGAGAGCTGAGAGCAGCCTTTGGGTATCTAAAGGGAGGCTATGAGAAAGAAGGGGACAGGCATTTTAGTAGGGACTGTTGCGATAGGACAAGAGGAAATGGTTTCCAACTAAAAAAGCAGAGATTTAGATTGGATATAAGGAGGAAGTCATTTACAATAAGAGTGGTGAGGCACTGGCACAGGTTGTCCAGAGAAGTGGTGAGTGCCCCTGCAAACACCCAAGGTCAGGCTGGATGGGCTCTGAGCACCTGATGGAGCTGTGGGTGTCCCTGCTCAGTGCAGGGGATTTGCACCAGATAGCCTTGAAGGCTCCCTTCCAACTCAAACAATCCAGTCATTCTATGATTCTACGCTGCTCTGCACACCTGTTGACCTCTGAAGCTGGATGTGAGCTAGATGCTGTTCCTGTAAGACCCCAGAAATGTTACTAAGTACACTTCTTCAACAGTGAGCTATGCTTACAGCTTTCCTACTGTGGGAGAACCAAGAGGTCCACCTTTTTCCAGCTGGTGCATTTCCACGTGATCCATCACACTACTTTGTCTTTCATGCTTTCCTCTTAAGCTTACTCAAATTCCATCAATAGACTCAAAAATTACAGAGAGAGGGGATAGGGACAAGGACATCATGTTCACATAAGCCTTGTTTCCTTAAGAAACCAGGTTAAAAAAAATCCACAGATGAAGAGTTACAAGACGTTCTGTAATCTGCTTTTAAAACACCCTGGAATGAGGTGCAAAGTCCTAAGAGGGCACACACGGATGCGTTTGACAAGGAGTAAGAGCTTACATTAGGCAAAACCATCATCTTTAAAAAATGCTCCCACAATAAGAAGAGACCCAGCAGCAGCTCCAAAAGCAAGAACATGCTCTCTCATAGAACTACCACAAGGCAGAGGATATTCTTTCCTTTTTTAAAATCAACCCTTTTTACTCTTTTCCAGACCTTAACAGCCTGCTACAAAAATACCATAAATTATAGAGTATGAATGATGTCAAAGCCTGCTCTCAGGGGGAGGCTGGGAACAGCAATCATGTATTCTTCAGTTTGGGAATACACAGACAATTTCTGTTCACAGCCTATTAAAAAAAAAAAGACTGTGCACATCAAAGGCACCAAATATATTTCATTTACATCTTCTCTTCGACCAGCCCAATTTGATGCTCAGACACAGGGAGAAAAGGGAGGCTGACAGGATGAAAAGGGAATGTCAGGACCAAGTAGAGTAGCTTAAACCACTGAAATACAAAGAGTAAATGCTGCAGAAGACCGAGTATCTAGGTACTGTGTTGAAACTGCACTGCATTTGTCCTGCTGGCTTCCAGAGGCTTGTCCCTGAATACCTGAATGGTGCAGGAGATAATGACCATAACCCTCAAATAATGACATATGAATCTTTTCCTCATGCGCATAAAGGATATATGGCAATTCAAATAGCCCTCTGCCTGCTTTAAACCACCTCCCACAGAGAGAAACAGAAATATTTGGGAACAGAAACCAAACAGAATGACTTGTTTCACTCAGCCACACACCGTCTACCACTCGCAGGGAGGATGTGAAGGGCAGTCATTAAACAGCCGCATGATTTTCCTGCTGTACTGTTATCTTGCCAAGTAATACAGCAGTAGGATCACTTTTATCCCAGTGGTAAAAAAAATAAAAAATAATAAAATAAATAAATAAATAAATAAATAAAAAAGCAGAGGAAATATCAGAACTCTCCAGAGCTGCACCCTTTAGAAAATAATAAAAAGAAAAAAACCAACAGAGAAACAGACAGAAAAAGTACAGAAAGGAATAAGGTAAGAATACAGGAAAAAAAAGGCTTAACATTTTTCTAGAGCTAAACCAAGAGCATCCTCAGTTGTGAACAGCCGCTATCAAGGGGCAGCTTTTGCATTACAGTAAATATGAACCCCGAAAACTGAGATCTGTCTCTTACTGTTACTTGTATGCCAAACCTGAGACCCTTGCTCAGGTAGGAGTCCAAAACCAACAGCTGTTAGCACTGTGCCAAGTGATAGTGATGGATTTATTCTACTCTGCATTCCTTTACACAAGATAAATCTGAGAGCTGTGCTTCCCATTTTGTTTACTTTACCACCTTAAACCAGTAAGCTCCAATGAATGTCTTACCTCCTCGAAGTGCTATGAAACTTCACTTCACTCTATAAATATTTTACAACAATAATAATCAAGGGGCACATTTTCAAAGAACAGGCTCTAAAAGTTATATCCACAAAATGTGAGAGCATTGCGGCTAAAATGCAAGCACACACTCACCAAAGAAGCATTTCATAGACTCACAGAATCATAGAATGGCTTGGGTTGGAAGGGACCTCAAGGATTATGAAGCTCCAACCCCCTGCTTCGTGCAGGGCCACCAACCTCCACATTTAATACCAGACCAGGTTGCCCAGGGCCCCATCCAACCTGGCCTTGAACACCTCCAGGGATGGACGAGGCATCCACAGTGCCTGCCTTACAAACTTTGGCCCTCAAGCAGCCACTGCTGCATACGTGCACAAGTGTGAATCACCAAGTTTAAGCGTGCTCTCTAGAGCCTTCCCCTTCTTCCAGCTGAATTCTCTGAGCCCACAGCTGAGGATGCCTGTATTCATAAGGATTCAGTTGCTCTGAACTGGCTTCAAAGCAGATGTGCACAAAGGCGCTGCACAGACTCTACCTACAAATAAAGTTGTCCTGATTTCATCAAATTAACCTCCTTTCCAAGTTGAATGTGTGGAAACAAACAGGCTGCACTGGAAAACCCAACTCCAGACCAATCCATGCCCATTACGCAAGAGTCCCCCCAAGAGGAGTGGCAGAAGGCAGGTCTGGCACTGGACAAGTCACCTCCACAGGACACACAGCTGCACTCCAACAAGAGCTCGACTACATTCTTAGGCTAAAAAACAGCTTTTGTTTCTTCTTTCAAAGCTTTTTCAACACGTATGAAAAACAGCACTTCTTTAGTGACACTCCAGACACTTCATCCATCTAAACTGTCTCCTTGGAAATATTCTTAAAACATTTAAAATTTTCTTCTTAAGTCTCCATTTTGTTTTTTTCCTCCAGCACATCCTGCTCTGGAAAGAAGTAAGAAATGATAAAGAACCAGGAAACCGGTTCTTCCTTCCCATCTTTCCATTAAACACTAAGTTCAATCATTTTCCACCTACTCTTTATGTTCCCAGCCTCACCTGGTACAGAGAACTGAGTAAGCGTCTTCCCATAAGCAAAACCAATCCTCCTCAACTAGAAGTGCAAGCCATGCTATGGAAACACCACACAGAGTTCATCTTCCTACCATCCATGCTGTTTGCACTGAAGAATTTCCTCTGGGAGAGCACTGGGATGCATCCCACTTCCACACAAGCTGCTACAAATTCTAGCCCCTGTGGCACACCATACGAGTTATTTCTGGCACTGCAAAGAAAAACCCCAATCTGCACCCACACAGCTCCAGTGCTTCAGATTCCACATAGTATGTTTTGTGTAAGAAATGAAAAGGTCTCAGGTTTTAGACATACGAAGGAAAAGGGACACAACAACTACACTAGAAGATGCCATTTTACTTCAAGATGCTGAACATAAATCACACAGTGTTGAACTAATGCAATCACTTTTCTGGGTCCAAACAGCGACAGAGAACATGTGTTCTAGCCCTGTTTCTTGCTTATCTTACACAGCACAGAATTTCAGTATTGTCCTCAGACACCCAAGTATACGATGCCCATTAGCAGTAATGGATCTGCATAGTTATGTCCCTATGAACTATACGAAAAATCAGTCCCTAGCAGAAAACTGTTTTTCAGTGAGGTGCACAGCATCCCCAAGTAATCCATTAATAATAATAAAGGTGTGCATTACTCCTCACCAAAAACATCCCTCAGAATACCTGGTCTCTGTATCTTGTTTCAACAGGTAACTGCTCAAGCAACGCCTTGTCAGCCCCATAAACACCCACTTCCCAGTTGCAAAGGTAGTCATAATGCCAGCACAAAGAGCCGTGAGGTTGGCCTCACACTACAATTTCCTTCCCATTGTGGATGGAGAGATCGTTTTCAGGCTTACTGACTGGTCTAGCAGTGAGTGGGTTTAGTGTAAATACGATTATATTTACCCATGAGATGCAACGACAGTGCTTGCCTCCCCTCTCCCCTGCAAAGAGTAAAACTGGAAATGAAAGTAGACTTAAACAGGCATGGGAGCCTGCACCAGCCAAAATAGATGGGACACCTCCAAGACAAGGAATTGCTCTGAGATCACCAGAAGCACTAGGAAACATCTCCCACCGTAGGGCTGAACCCTGCTCCCCCTCCTAAGCTCGTAAGTGAATCAGAAAGGAGCAAAGCAGCTTCCCATTGCCTTTACAAAGGGACAACTGAGACGTTTCTCACTACCTCACTCTGCTGCACCTGATCCAGATGCTGAAAGTAGGAAAGGGCAAGTCTATTTTACCAACAATATTTGCAGGTGAAGTCTGGGAAGAATCAGTGCTCCTAAAGTAATAACAGAAAGGTCTCCTCTGTATGGCAGATATACTGAGAGCCTGTGACTTGAACGCAAGCTGCATGCCTTTGAATAAATTCACTCTTGTCACTCAAAAGTGCTGGGGATGCTCCCACTTACAGCTCTGCCACTGCTGTGTGAGCAGTACCCTGGGTATGGGCTAAGCACAGTGTTACATCTTTGTCCTGTGGCAGCCCAAAACACAGCCAACAGGGAATCCCACCGCATCTTACTGCAGGAAAAAAAAGAGATTTTCCTTCTTACTTAGTAGAGCTGGTCCAGTTTCTGGTGAGTAATTTAAGCGGCCAGTTAAACTCTTTTCCCCCCCATCCTCTTTGCACATTTGCCACAAAAAGACAGATTTTTTTTCTGGGCATTTTCACTATTTATTATGGCAATCATCCAGCAGCAGGTTTGTGAGGAAAAACTCCTGCCACCCGTTGTTCAACAACCAGCAAGCCACAAATTCACTTTCATGGGTGAATGACTATGCAGGTAGTTGAGCAAAAGTCCATCAGCTTCCAAATGCATAGAAGACATTATTGCAAACTTTCTAAAATACCTAATTTAAAAAAAAAAAAAGTGTAAGCTTGAGAAAGACAAAAGCTTGCTCAGAACTATATGGCACTTTGTAATATTATTTTACCACATTTAACCAAGATCAGAGCTGCAACTATCTGTCTAAGTGAATAGGGAAGGCAATCTAAGGGAATGTAATTTAGGGGAAGGAGTGCTAGGCCATCTCCTGTGCACTCCAAAAGAATACTAAATAGCTGAAAAGCACCTCCAAGCAACCTGAGGGGCAGGTCAGGTTCAGCTCAAGGCCTACTGTGTAGTCACCAGCATTGGAAGAGATTGCTCCATCAAACATTACGTCTTGCTCTGTGCAATCTCTGGCAAATTAACATCTCCCTCCACCACCTTACCATCTCAGATTGCCCTGCCAAATAGGAGTATTTTTTCTCTAAGTCCTGGCAAACTTATTTATGAGACATCTTTACAGCTTGGGAACTAATTCTTGTTTAGATACATAAGACTGGGAGAGAATTTTTGGCCATTAACTCCAGCCTTCTGCTAATTTTCAGCCTCAATTTATTCATGGACCATTCATACCCATTTGTGTATGTGCCAACATGCTGTTTCAGTTTAAATAACTCTTCTTTCCTACATCTCCCTGTTCATCCTCCCAGGATGTATTTGCAGCAGCGGCCACGTTCCCACCTTGGCTGGCTCAAACAAGCCAAGCTCTGAAATAAACTTTTTCCAGCTAAGCATGCATCTCAAGTCCCTGAAGCCCAAAAGCTATCAGCTGGCACAGGGGCTGCTGTTGCTAGCCGAAATAGCCCTCAGACCTCCTTAATGCAAACAGAAGCTGGTTCAGGCACCATTGCCTCCTCTCCAGATTCCCCAGCTCAAAGAAACCACCAAAAACTTCAAAGCCCCTTTCTTCGACTGCTGCTTTCCAGTCTGTCCCACTGCATGTGCTCTGTGTGGAGAAACTGAGGGGTCTGGGAGCTGCTGGAGAAGCAGGAGGGTGCCTCCAGTAAATAACCTGAGACTTTGTTCCTTTCACTAAAGTGATGAGCCACCAGGAGGGCATGGTGTTCAGCAAGCACAGAGATGATCTCGGCCTGCCATGTGATTCGTACTGCAGCAGAGCTGCTGGCACAGCTGCTGTAATAGCCAGGAAAAAATTCCCTCTGATGTTTTGGAGTTGGATTTCACCTCTACGGCCTTCTACTCTGTTCAGGAAGCAAGGAAGCAGAATTGTCAAGCCTCTGATACTGGCTCACCATGCCTGTAATCCCAGTTTTATTAAGCAAAGCAATTAAGCATGGACTTAACTTTAAACACATTGTCAAAGCCCAGTGGCTTAACACAAGTTCAGACTTAAGCAGGTGCTTAAGTTCATTGCTGACTTGAGGCTTAACTTGTCAAATGAAACCACAAAACCTCACTTGAGCTGCTGAGTAACAAAACCAAAAGCTTATTCCCTATAGCAAGTGTGCTACTGTGAGGGGCAGGTTCAGCATTTCTCCCAGCTCCAAGCCCTGCTAAGGAAGGACAGAGCTGTGACAGCACCCCAGCCCTGCAGCAGTTGCAGGTGATGATGTGGCTGCAGTAGGGGTGCTCAGCCAAGGCCATGCTGCACGTCCCATCACTGCCAGTCATTGACAGCAGTCTGTGCTTCCAGCAGCTTGCACAGGTCCAGGGTATCAAGGCAGGGCTGAAGAAGAGAAGAGGGCTTCAAGCAGCATGGGGGAATGTTAAAATGAAGAACTCCCCGCTGAAGGCTGGTATTCAGAGCCTGTTGGGGTGAGATGCAGACCTCCATACCCAAACAAGAGCAGAGAAGGGTGGAAATAATCTTTGAGACAAGCTCCCCAACTAAGAAAGATACGGTGATGGATTCTTTGAAGAACCAGGAGAACAAGTGCAGCTGCTGCAGTTTCAGTACCATTACGCTGTGGTTGTCTGAGCCAGAGAAAATGGTGCTCCAAAAACCCAGCTCTGCAGTGCTGACAGCCAGGACAGCACCAACCTGACTTGGAAGTGGACTTGGTGAAGCTGATGGAGATTAGAGATAAGAAAGTTCAGCTGGAAAAGTTTTAATTCAGAAGTAGGCACAGAAAGGCTGTTAGTTCAGACTGGAAGGAAAGGAACTTTGTGTCATAAAACTAAGAATACATTCAGAGATGAAAGTCAGATGAGGTAGCATTTGGAAAGAATCAAAGGGGGAAAAAAAAGCCAACATATACTCTTAAGAACAGAGGCACTAAATATGATCGTATTAGCAGTAAAAAGAAAAATGAGAAATTATAGCAAAGGAGAGGGAATGGGGACAAAGACTGGTGCCTCTGTTCTATGCCAGCACAGAACCAACATTTATGCCCTGGGAAATTAAAGAGTAACTCTGAGGAAATTCACTGGAAGAGAGACAAGCTGTTACAGAACTTCCTCAGAGTTACTCCATAAACACACAGAGACCTCATATATACATACTCTATATATTATTAATGCATGAACTGAGGGACGAAGCCATACATCCAAAGATAGAGGGTAACTGTGATCAGGAACCATCCTTTTGATCTGTGGAAGTGGTGGGAAAAAGAAGGAAAAAAAAAACACAAAACATCATGTCTTTGCTCCACTGCCAATGCCTTATTATGCAGGATATGTTCCTTTGCTATATACATGGATGCAAATACCAGATCAAAACCCATGCTGCTGCTTAATCAGATGGCTCACAGAAGTAAAGAAGCTGCTTTCCTTCTCTAACAGCTTTTTTAAGGATAAATAAAATGATAAAAGTGCTTGACTTGTAATTAACAGAATCATATGCATACTCTGAAGTAGGTTAGTGCACAAAAATACAGAAGAAGCAAAAGAAGAAATGCTCCAGTTCGCTTAAAAACAGCCAGTGAGCACTACAGGCATTTGATTTTAGATTTCCCGAGCATTTGTGATCAGTCCTTAGCCTTCACACAGAACCCTAGGCATGCTCTCCTGCTGAACTACACAACGAATGCCAATTAGGTAAGGGAGAGATATAATTCACAAGCTGAATTCATAGAGCCTTGGGATCTTGGTCATTTTTCCAGGATCCACATCCCAAGAGTCAGCAGAACAACTGCTACCCACACCAGCCTTCCCCTTTTCTCCTCACCAAGAGTCTCCCTGTCCCTAGCTGGACACAGCAGGTGGTAGACAAAGAAAAGCCTCAAGGAAGGTGGTGACCAGCAGCAGAGCACCCAAATATCATCCCCACCTGGTGCCTGGCCAGTTCCTAGATGAGACCTGACAGTTATCAGAGAAGCAGAAGAAAAGCAGACAGAGCAAAGCCCTCCTGGGCACAACAGCTCATCCTCAGCTGTTCTCTTCCCAAGCACGCTTCAGACCTGGGCAGGAGCAAGGTGTCAGTGTAAAGAGATAACTCCACGTGCTACACATTTGGACATGTGGCAGAACAACAGTTCTTCTATCACTGGGAGTGGATTTAGATGCAACCTACATGAAAGTTGGTGCACACTGCACACCACACTGCGGCCCTCCAGCAAAAGGCATGGGCATGGTTCAGTTGCACTAAAACTATTTGAAAAGCAGTGACATAATTACGCCTTCAGAAATAAAACGAGAGCTCGTGTACCTTACAAATTAGTTGCACAAACTTCCCGTTTGAGGACTGACACTTCGACAGAGCACAAAACAATTAGCAGAGAGAACTGTCAAAAGCACTTGGAAGCAGCCACTCCTGAAGGCTATTTTTCAGCCTAGACACAGAAATGGAGTAAAATCTCCAAGCCAGGACCTACCAGAGGACAAGCTACCCTCGCTGTTTTAATGCCAAGAGCCTGTGAGAGGCCTGATCCTCATGCCCCAGGTAAGGTAGAACACCTCTGCGAAAACCTTAAAACATTAGATCACTTTATAAACCCAAAAAATCACAGCCATGAGGAAAAGTTAAGCCATTTGCCAACTGCAAGCACTCCTAAGAATTACGATGTTGTTTACAGAACTTAAGAGACTTCCTGAAAAAGTGCTTGTGGTTTAGTAGGAACACACACTTTTCATTCACCTGAGGACACTTCACACTTGCAGGTTCTCTCATTAAGCTTGGTGACCACAAATCCTACTTGTTTTCTTCAAACAACAAAACCTGAGATACTAATCTTTCCCCTCCAGCAAAATGCCTGTAAGCACCCAGACTTCCACAGAGGTACAAAAGGCCAGGAGATTTGCAATGAAATCTCTAGAGTCAGCAGTTTCGTGAGCTTTCCTCTCCAGGCTCTGTTTAATTCCAAGTGGATGCAGCTTGTAGCATCTACAGAACCTGCTCCTGGACCGAGGAAGCTCCTATACTTGGGCAGTCAGTCTTCCGCTGCACCCATGCAGAGACAGACAGTCACACCGCCAACACTGAATTCGGGTCTGCATTTTGACACAGAGTGGGAGTGTTGCTGCAAGCTGAAAAACTGCATTCTGCAACCAAAGCAAACTTGGGAGTAAGTACAAAGCCGGCGCCCTCACCTTTCTCTGGTACATCTGTCAGGCAGAACGCAGGACACAATCCCACCTGGCTCAGACTCCCATGCATCCATCCCTGCAGATGGCTCTCAGCTCCTTCCCAACTACAAGACAACTGACCTCAGCAAAGGGCCCTCGCACCCACCACCTCCACCAGCTTCTTTAACGACACACGACACAATTTTATTACTATTTTCAATGCACGGCTTTCTTCCCTCTCTTACAAAAAGCCCTCAGAGGTGTCCGTCTGACAGGAGCAGCTCGGCTGCGCTGCTGTTGCCCGCTGTGCTACAGCTGGAGAGCACTGCGCTGTTCTGGAAGCAGCTCACCTCCGTTGATTCCAAGGGGAGTTCACACACGCGGAGCCAAGCGTGCTCCCCGCTGCTCCCCGCACCTCACCGGCTGTTTGGGGTTTTCTGTTCTCCTTTTTTTGCCTTTTCCTCTTTTTTTTCTCCTCCCTTCTGCCTCCATTTCCCTTTCCTAAGCGTCGGCAAAGTGCAAAGTAACTCTTAGATCACGGAATGGATCGGTTTCCCCCCCGCGGTATTAAAAAAAAATAATGAATCATTTCTTTCATTAAGAGGAACTTTCACCGCGGAACAGCTCCACGGAGCGCTGGGACATCCCCAACCCCACAGAAATCCGCTACAGCCCTAAATCCTCACCCGGTTAAAGCGAGGCGAAGCCGGATCTCCCAATCACCCCCCACCTTTCTGGAAAAATCTGATTACTTTCGCGAGGAAAACGAACCATCGGGGGATGCCGAGGCTCCGAGGGCCCCCACCTCCACCCAAACTTTCCCGGAGCAGCGCTGAGCTGGGAAGGAATGAGAAAAAAAACAAGCCCCATAAAAGGACCACATCCCCGCATCCCTCCCGAGCGCCGCGGCAGGATGGCTGTGCCCCCCCCAGCATCTCCCGCTCGGCACCTGACGAGGAGAAGCCCAGCACGGAGATAGAGGCACGGTGGGAGCCTTACTTTTCTGGCTGGAGTAGCCCGGGTAATATCCATAGTAGCCCGTGATCCGTAAGATCCTGTCCTCGATGGTGGCCACGCCGTTGGGTGCCGCTTTCCCATCCATAGAGGGCGGGAGCCGCTCGCGCGGGGCGGCCGGGCGGGACGCGGAACCGAGCCGGGCGCTGATGAGGAGGAAAAGGAAGAGGAGGATGAAGAGGAGGAGGATGAAGAGGAAGCACGGCCGCCGCAGCTCGTGCCTGGGCTGCCTATCTCCGCCGCCTGGTGCAGGACGGGCTCCGCAGCGCCCAGCGCGGCCGCTCCCCCCCCCCTCGTGCCCGCCCAGCCCCGGCGCTGCGCTGGAGGGAGCGGGGAGGGCCGCGTTGTGCCTGTGAAATGGTGGGCGCCAAAAAGTGAGCGGCTGCCCGGCGCACCGAGCGGAATCAGCGCCGTGCCGTTCCCCCCTTGTGCTATCACGACGGCCCCCGATAAAGAGTCTGTCCCTTTCTTTCTTACAGCCGCCCCTTAAGACGCTGAACCCGGAGCCTTCTCTGCTCCAGGCTGCGCAACCCCAGCCCGTCCTCCTAGGGAGGTGTTCCATCCCTGGGACCATTTTTGTGCCCCTCCTCTGCACGCTCCGTGGCTCTCCATGTGGGATGGAGAGCTGCCACAACCTGCATACTGGAAAGTTCAGGGTGCAAAAGCCACTGCTGTGCACAGGGCTGAGGGATTGCTCCAGGAAGGCCCCGTGTGCTGGTAGCTCCGGCCTTAATGTCACTGAGAAAGGTGTCCTGAAATGGTGTCTGCAAAGCACGAAACTGTGGGTCTCCAGCTGCAGAGGGGTGAATCCTGTCTGCGGGTTGCCTCAGCATTTTGTTCTGCCCACAGGTATTCGTTCACTCAGACACTCAGAGTCACAGAATTAAGGTTGGGAAGATGCTGTAAAATCATCCAGTCCAACCATCCACCTACCACAAGTGCTGCCCACTGCCCACGACCCTCAGTGCCGCATCTCCACAGTTCGTGAACACCTCCAAGGAACGTGACCCCACCACCTCCCTGGGCAGCTGTGCCACTGCAGCACCACCCTTTCAGAGAAGAAATGTTTCCTAATATCCAACCTGAACCTCCCCTGGTGCAGTTGAAAGCCATCACCTCTCATCCTATTGAAGCAGAAGCAGCAGCTGTGCTCTGCAATGCTTCAGGAAGGTTCAGGGTGTGGGTATCCATCCACTGCCCACAGAGAGGTTGTACACCTGCTCTAAGTTCCATCCAAAGCGTGTCCTCCAAATCTTTTCCTGCCTTTGAAAAAAAGAGATGAGAAGGTAATCATCTGGTTTTGTGACTCATTCCAAACATTAATCCTCTCATTGGTAAAAATCAGGCTTTGAATTACTTGATTTTACCTGCTACTGGTCCTTGTTATGCTTTTCTCTGCTAGACTGAGAAGACCATTAGTACCCAGCCCTGAAGATATATTTATATCTCATAATCAACTCAGTATTTTCCATCCCTTCCACTGTTTTATGGCTTTCAAACTTCATCTTCACCTGCTCCTTTTCTGTCCAGCCTTTTCCATTAACTGCTGTACAGGGAACCTGGTAAAGCCATTTCACATCCGCCGCTTCCTTCCCTCTCCACATTAATTCTTCTCCCTTCCATACCTGGCTAAATAAGCTCATGGCACAAAACAGCCCTTCGTGGGCACAAATGAAAAATAAATGCATTAAAAATAGCCATCGCAGTGACTTTGCATGGGGAGTCATTAGCTGGTTAGTGTTCATACAACGCTTTGAAGACCAGTGTTTTCATGTGTATGAATGCAGATACAATAAATGCATTTAAGGTCTTTAATCATGATTTCTCATCTCCTGCTGCACTGCTGTATAATACTAAGGGCAGTTACAAATCAGTGCAAAATCAAACACCTATAACTCAGGACTTCAAGACATAGCTCATTTCACAGTTTCTTCACGCCCTTTCAGGCTAGTTACACGAATCAAAATTAATGACTTTTAATGATTTTCAATCTATGGATTTTTTTTTTTCTTATTTGTCCAACATGAGCACAGACTCCCGCATGGCAAATTTACACCTACTGACAACACACATTTTCCTTTTGCTTCTGTTCTGTAAATTGCTCCAAGTAGCTTGCACCTCTCCTGGATTTCACAGACCGTGGGACAGAAATGGCTGAGAGCCATTTGTTGGCTTCGGGAGGTCAGTAAGAGCTGGTAAGCCTCTAACCCCTTCCACAGAATTCTCTGTCCCAGTTAGGGATGCAGAGTTCATGCAAAAATCACTTGCCTGCTGTGTTGCGTGGAATCTCTGAATAAACCACAAGTCCCCTCCTTCCCTGTTTCACCTCCAGTGGGAGTTGGTGTTATGAGAACATTACCAGCATTGATCTCAGCCTCAAAGTCATATTTCGGGACTTAAAAGTGTTACTTTGCTGAGAAGGAAAAATATGACTGGTTCATTTCAAGGTTAAATGAATATGCCTGGATACTACTCTAAGCTTCAAATTCTTTCCAAATCCCTTAGTTCAAGCTTAATTTTTCATCTCCTCCCTTCCTTTTATCCTTAGTCTTTCAAGGACACTCTCTGCATGCCTAAACATCACCAGATAATAATATAAGAAAAGCCATTCTTGAAATTACTCATGAACGGTTCCTTCCCAAAAATCACTATGTGCAATGGATGTTCAGTGGTACCCTCTGTCTTTCTGAAAGCTTACAATGAATTGCAGTGTCGTATTGTTTCTGAATTCCTACTATGCCGACAATTTTTCTTTTAAGAAATATGAAGCAGATTGCTTTTTTTGCAATTAGGCTTTTTTCAAGTTACGGTTAAAGGAGTGCAGAGAAGCCCAGCTGAGTAAGATGTATGAACTACCATTTATTACCAAGAAAAAAGACACTAAAATGATGAAGGGCGCACGGGGACTTATTTGTTTCATCTTTTCACGTTAACAGGCCCATCAAAGTTGCTAGCTGCAGAAATATGCTAAAGTGATTTTGCAGAGAGATTTGTATTTTTACCACTTTGAGACTAAAATCTGAGGGCTGATCCAGAAAAAGAACTTTAAAAGCAGCAATTTAATGTGAAATTTGTTGCTGCGCAGCTTGAACACCCCCCTTTTCTGTACAAATATAAATATTTCTCTAAAGAAAAAAAAGAGACACCATTGATGGACACAGAATTCAACCATAGTTAAAACCAGTGTTTAACTCCAGGCCATATGTTTGCAAAAATAACCTCTCAAGTCAGAGAAAGATGTAGATGTCTCCTGACCATCTTGCTGATTCTGCAGACAGACAGTTCTGGTGTCTTTTTTGCTGCTCACAGCTTTCCCAGACAGCTTCAAATAGAAAAGAACAAGGTTCTGGGTATATTTCACAGCTGTCTTTCAAATCCCACAGGATGGTGCTGGAACTGTAAAGGCTCTTGAAAGAACGAGTATCCTCACACAAGCAGAGTCTGAAGAAGCAGACCTTTCCTTATCTGCCTTTTCTGGGGGACTGTATTGGTTTTATTTTTTTCTCCACAAGAGGAGAACTATCACTGCCTACTTTTCAGATCCTTACTTATGTTGCAAGATGCTCTAAAGACCCAACAGTGACCAAACTTAGTACGTCCTCACACTGGACACAGCCCAATGAATTTAAGGAAAGCCAAGGGGCAAGAGAGGCAGCAAATATGCTTAGAGCTGAAGTGATCTGCCTAAAGCAGATCAACAACAGGCTTAGTGGATTACTGCCCAGCTCTCCTGTTTCCCAACATAGTGAGGAATGCTTAAAGGAAAATGGCTCTTTCAAATGAAACAAGTTCATTGTTCCAAGTTAACTATTTTCATTCCAATATTCCATTTGGTTTTCTGAAAGGATTCGTCAATTCAGCTTGGACTGCAACTCAACATATATCTTTAAAAAGTCTTGGGAAATATAACTTCTCTCTATGTCATTGCAATAGAATTACTTCGCAAGTTATGGGCCCTGTGCTCCTCTCCAGCAAGTCTTGAAGCTGTGCTTGTGTAAAACTAGCAAAAAAACAGGGAGAAGGTGCACCCACAGATAGGGAACAAAGTCTATAATGCTTACAGGTCCTCCAACTGTCACTGGAGCACATCCAGCTCTTTCTCACTCTGCCTCACACCCACAAAGGATGAGGAATGGACTAGCCTCTGTACTGACATCAAGGTCAAAAAGGACTCCTTGACAATATGAAACCATTTAGTGTAAATACGCTTCAAGCTGGCAGCTTGGTTTTAAGAGCTCTTCCCCTCTGTGAAAGCTGGGGAGCTTCCAGCTTGGAACAAAATTTGTGGGCCAGTTCCAAAATATTTCAGAGCATCACCAAATATTAAAAGGTTTTGATGTGGCCATCAGCAAGGCAGTTTTTTTAATGCCAGTTGATTTCATTGAAGGGAAGCAGAACAAGAAACAATCAACCCTTCGTGAAAATAAAGCACAAAGATGGTATTAGGGATGGAGGAGAAAGATGCAGGAACAATAATCAAATGAAAGTAAAAAAGGAAGGAAGAGAAGTGGAAGTGTGTGGGAAATAAAAGAACTGAAAGAAACAGGAATTTTGAATAAAGAGGAGGCCAACAACTGAGATGTGTCTGTGCAATCATTGAAACAGTGACAATAGAAAAGAATGCCTTCCTGGTCCCAAACTTAGCTGTGGTTTCCACTCCTGGAAGGGGAGCAGCTTACACCTTAGAGCAGAACAGGGGCAGAAGATGCACTATGAGGCTGAGCATGCTTATTCTGTGGTTGACTCCTGAAGAAGCAGCTTGTGCACGTCTTTTAAGCACGCATCTGTTGGGCACAGACAACAGTGCAGCTTGAAACCGTCTCTGTGCTCCAAAGCAATTTGTATGAATGTGCATTCCGTGATCCACTTGGGACACTAAGAGACAGAGGGATAGTTGGCATTTGCTCCCAAGATGTATAAAAATGCAAGTCTTCAGCTCTAGCCAATTATTATAAGTAGAGCTAGCAAGAAAAGAGCTTTCACAGTACTCATTGCTTTTGTTTCCAAATAACGAAGGGAGGTAGTTACTCTTCTGACCCATGTTATCAATCATTTCCTGGAAGCATTTATTTAGCAGTAACACTGCCAATGTATTGATGTCTGTTTCAAAAAGAGGGAAAAGCCTCTCAGAACTACAGAACAGCTGAGGTTGGCAGCACCTCTGGGTCCATCTGGCCCAACTCCTGCTCCAGCAGGAACATCAAGAGCAAGGTGCTCAGGCCCACATCCAGGTGGTTGTTGGAGATCATCAAGGAGGAGACTTCACAGCCCCTGGGCAGCCTGTGCACTGGCTGTTCAGTGAAAGTAAAGAGTACTTCCTGGTGGTCAGAGGGAACATCCTGAGTCTCTATTTGTGCCCATTGCCTCTTGCCCTGGCAGTGGGTACCACTAACAAGAACCTCTCCATCTTCTCTACTTCTCCCCTCAGTTATTTATGGACACAGATAGGCTCTCCCCCACTTCAGACTGAGTAGCTCCAACTATTCCTTGTAGCAAAACTGCTTATGGCCCTATGTTGGATTCTCCAGCATGCCCAGGTCTCTCATACTGGGGTGGAGATTAGAACCAGACCCAGCACTCCAGGTGTGACCTCACCAGCACAGAGCAAAAGGGAAGGATTACCTCCCTCAATCTGCTTTGCCTAATGCTGTATTCTTAGCAGCAAAGGCACACAGCTGGCTCCTGTTCAATTAAGCATCCACCAGGATCCCCAGCTCCTTTCTGTAGAGCTGTGTTCCCGGTGGGTGCCCCCAGCATGAGGGGCTGTCCAAATTGTGCTGGTTGTTACAGGTATTTACTCCCTAAGAATCATCCAAGTCATCTCTGTTCATTCTTAATGACAAACATATGTATACATAAATATATATACATATAGATATACCCATACACACATTATAAAACTCCATACAAATAGCACAAGTTCTGTTCTACATCATGGAATATATGCAAAAAAAAAAGAAAAGAACCCTTTCTTGGCATTTTGACCTAGCACAGATCACGACTTGCCTTCCTTCTTTGGTAGCTCAGCTCAACATAGAACATTCCAGCTCATTTAACAGGAGCCCATGGATTGATTTATACCCATCACTCTACATTTTCAAATCCTACTGCTGCAAGGTCTGAAAGCAATCAGTGTCTCTCACCAATGGCCACAGCCAGGTTCTTCTACTGTTCATAATGGAGCTATTAACATTTAGACCCACAGAAGAACTTTGTTGGGTATAGTGGGAAGCAGGATGGATAATATTCAGCTGGACTTTCAGATTCCAGATCAACCGCAGCTGCCCAGGGAGGCTTTGAAGTCACTATACCTGGAAGTTTTCAAGAAAAGGGTAGATGTGGCAATAAAGGACATAAAGGTTTAGGGAGCATGGTGGTGATGGGTTGGTGGTTGGACTTGGTGACCTTAGTGGTCTTTTCCAACTTCAACTATTCTCCAATTCTACCTCTGAACAATCTGCTGCATTTGAGAGGCACGGAGGAATTTGAGTTCTACAGTATGACTCAGAAATCAGCTACGATAAGACCCACTCTGATTTATTGAGCATCTGGTAAGATCTGGATATCTCTCCCTGTCCCATCAATTGGTAGCTGGTGCCATTGGGAATTGAGCACACTGATGCACTGACATGGAAAGTCCTGAGGGCTGGCAGCCAGGACAATACTGACTTCATACCTCAGCGTCAGAAACATCCTCTTTCCTGTGATCCTTTGTGCCAGTTTTTCAATTGCTTTTGACACCAGCAGGAAGCACAGCAGGACCCACAATAAGCAACAGTCCATGTAACACAAAAAAAAAAGTCTGCGACACCAGGTAGTCTTGCAAAAGAGCTCTTTTGCAGATGAAGTCCTGGTCCTTTCAATACATCTGTACCTATAAAGTCTCCCAGATACTGTTTGAAGGAGATAAGAGTTCATGAAAAGGTACTTGTAAAAACCTAAAAATCTCTACTACCTCCTGGTGGCAGAGATTTGTTCTCCATACACAGAGCAAAGAAGCTAATGGAATGAGCTATTCATGTGGCATCACTGTACAGACTCCAGAGTCTTGAAATCAGCTTAATAAGCCCTAAAAACTCCAAATGATACATGAGGCATTACCTGAGCAGCAGTTGTCAGTCTGTCCTCAGCTCTTTCTTTCCCACACCTCTCCTTGACTATATCAAGTCCATTTCATTAGGCTCCTTTCTCTGGTCACCCAAGCCAAAAAGGAAGATCTACCTTTCATTTTGGTATATCCAGACTCTCTCCCAAAGGCATAGAGATTAAAACAAGAAACATGACTTTGTCCCAGCTGTAAGATAAGTCCTGTCCCTTGGGTTTCCCAGATCCTTTAAATCAATACCTTGTAGAATAATAGAACCTCATCTCCTCTGGATATCCTGGACTGAATTTGTGCACGGTGCTTACAGAGAGAAGTTGCCTTACTGATCATGTCCTGCTCCGCAGTGAACAGCTGGGTGACACATCTGTGCATGTCCCCAAGGCTCTGCAGTCCCAGCACTCAGACAAGAGCTCACAGCTTCTCCCCAAGGGCCCTTCATGATCAGCCCGCCATCACTTGCTCTTTCATTCCAGAAGGCAGAAGCCCTTACTTAATATAAAACAGGGCTCAATCCATTGACCTGAACATCATAATCTGGTGCTGTCTGTGAAAAGTGCAGATTGCTGGCAGGGTTGACAGTGGATCTAAGGATAGATACGTTCCTATGCTGGCAGCAGGAGATCACTTTGTATGCCCTAGCACATCCCAAATATCTCTGAAGTTTTGCATGAATCAAGCCCTTAATGACTCCGCTATGTAACTGGTCCGTGTACAATTTAATGTGAAAAAATTTAAGAGCCATCCTCATTCCTCTATGGGATACTTCATCCCAAGTCATGCGTACATCCAGGAGCCAGAAGAACAGCCTGTTGCACTGTCCTGCATTTGGCAGATTTGCTGACTGCATGCCTTGAATTATCTGCACCTGGGAGGCTACAGAGCAGCACTACTCAGAAGCCAATGGTGAGCACTCAGATCAGCTAAGGAAGTGTGCACATCTCCTTTGAAAGTATGCTTGGGTTTTAGATAAATCACATGGAAAAAGCAAGCTGTCCCAGGACTGGGACTGTCCCTTCAGCTGTTCTCTGCTTTCCCTGCTGGCCTCAGGAGGCTGGATCTCTTTTTGAGGGATTCAGTTGCAAGCCAAACCTTTTTACTTTTTTAAAATTAGGGTTTTGTTGTTGTTGTGAACTGCCTGTAAAGATGAATTGATCTTCATCCTATTTTTTTTTCCCATCCGTTCACCATGCCATGCTAAGTTCAGCAGATGGCAATTGGTCTTCTCTGCCCAGCATCAGCACACACTGGCATATCACCAGCCACCCCTGACCCTTCTCCAGAAGGACATCATAGATTCTGACCCCCTGCATTTCCTCCAGTTGGGTTTGTCATGGTTTTGCACATTTATCATGATCCGATAGAAGCTCCACACTCCTCTTTTGGCTCACATCTGCTGCATTTACAGCTCAGTCCTGTAACCTCTCTTGTGCCCCACCAGCAGAAATGCAGTATATGATCTGCTGTATCACAGCCACAGACCCTGCAGAGGAACCCAACGCTCTGCCTGGTGTGTGACCAGCTTGGCTCAGCCCCCTTCCCAGCTTCTGTCCCACAGCGCAACCACATCCCAGAATATTCCATGGCATTTCTCTCATGTGCCCCAAATCTACAATCACTCATGATGAGTGATTAAAAAAAAAAGACACCTGGAAGGTGCTGACCTAAAAACATTGATTTTTTTCCACAGTAGTCACTACAATACAAATTTTCAGATTTGAATTTCATACCTTGCAGCTGCTTCACATCTATGGAAGAAAGCTTACACCAACTGATGCTTTCTCTAAGCAAAGAGAGGGTAAGGTATGGCTTTTAACATTTGCTTTCCCTCTGGAAACTGCTTGGGTTGGATGCATCTGTAAGGAAGAAATCTGGTGTCCCACTCCCTCTGCTGGTACAATTTTTCAGCCATTCCTTCACACCAAAGGGGAAGCTGGCCCAGGGCTCTATTTCCCAACGCCAACCACAGCTCTGCCATTTGGAGATCTATCACTGCGTGCAAGGAGAAAACGTGGGAGAAGCAGCAGATCTCTTCTGCAGTTTTCTAATTACATCCAGGCTGTTGCACTTGGCACTGCATGTTTTATGGCTCTGCCTTCTGCTTGAGCTCTGCTATTTGGAGATTTATTTCTGTCCAAAGAGACACCCCTTGCTATCCTAACTGTTCTGTGGGTAGTTTTTCCTGCTTCCATGAACATTTTCAAGTTCATATTTCTTCCTTCAAGGTCACATAACCTGCAGCTTTTTTCATCTGAATGCTTCAATTGTTAGAGTTAGGACCCTGGTGTACACAACTCATTCTCTTCTCAATGACACTGCGTTTAAAAATTGCTTTTCAGACTGCTAGCAGGAGCTGGGAATCCTTTCAGCCTGATAACCTTATTTATAACAAAGCCCCTTAGCCTTAGTGTTGGTCAAACAGTACATATATGCATAGAATACAGTGGAAAATGAACTAGGTTGCCCAGTACCAGCAAGCAAAGGCAGAGATATCTGGGAGCTCTGGATACTTTCTGCCTGGAGACAGTGTCAGTGAATTTAGGATTGACCTGATCCAGGTGTGCATCTGCATGGCCCCAGTCTTCAAGAACTCCAGGGTCCCCAGCTCCCAGGTCCTAAAGCCACTGAAAGCTGCACCTGAATCAGCATCAAGAGGTCATTGCTTCAAGTCTCCTTCACAGGTTGGGCAATCAGCTCTGTCTGTAGTCATTCCTTACCGAAAGACTCCCACAACAGAGTCCATCTAACCCCTGAACAACAAGGAAATGGTCCTAGATGCTGTGAGGATAAAAAGAAAATCATTTTCTTTCACCTTCTTTATCACAGTATCAACCCTAGTTCTAGCTAGTTCTGTTTCCTTGTACAAGCTATAATCAAATGTGACCCATAAGACCAGAAGGAAAGCAGCAGTCTGTTTTTTCCCTTAACAATCTTACATACAGTATTGGTGCCTTTTAAATATGGTCTTTGATGTTGACATGATCAGTCTGGCTTATATAACTAACAGGGCTTGTCAAATCTCAGCATCAACCTACGTACTCCACAGCCAGAACAAGCTATCATATTGAAATACTGACCTGGATAACATCAAAAATATCTGCTATTCATCACAGAAATTACTAAATCTTTCATCAGGAACAGAGCCAGCTGTTACTGTCTTTAGCGAAATAAATTGTTTTTAAATTGTAGTGCTCTTTTCTGTTTCCTAAAGCACTGCAACTTGCCATGAACATTTTGAGTGTCTGGTAGTGATAAATTTTCTTCCGCTCCCTCTCACAGTATTTGAGTCTTTTTCTTTATGAGATCCAAGTATTTTTAATTAAATAAAAATAAAGACAAAAAAGGTTCTTTGTGTGGCACTGAGATCTCCTCAAAAGAGTTTTCAGCCCTATAGAAGGTCTTCTGTTGTCTGATAGAGCAACAGCATTGGGCAGAAGTCACTGCAGGGCAGGAAAACTCCTGTTGCAGGCAGCGCTGTGCTGGTTTTCTGCTTGAAGTGAAATGTGGAACTGACACATTTGTTAGCCTAATCTCCAAAAAGAAATAAGCTTGCTAATCCCAGGGCTGTGACTATTACTGTATTGAAAGCCAGAACACTAATAAGTATTTCCCAGCATTCTGCTGGAAGGATAAGGCCTTCCAGTCACTTTCCTTTGTTTGTAATAAATTACCTTCCTGCTAGCTATTTCTTTGTGGTATAAATCAAACGTTTCCATTTCAAGGGGATGCTTTGCGTCTCTGAAACTTCTGTTGCTACCTCTCAATTTATTACATTGAGAATCCAATTCATTACTGTTAAGGTCACAGAGTCAAGCATTAAAAAGTTCAGAAATGCCAGGCTAGATGTTGTCTGTGCCACCATATTTTATCCACCTATTCAAAACACACCCCGTACCCAAACCAGCTGTTAAAAATGGCCCTGGCAAATCCCCTGTGCAGTTGCTCCACTTCCAAAACCTATACAATTTAGGCTAAGTGATAGAATCATTATATTTGGAGAAGACCACTAAGACCACCCAGTCCAACCAACAACGGTTGACGGTTGGACTAGATGATCTTGCAGGTCGTTTCCAGCCTTGTGATTCTATGATTCTATGAACAACCCACCCCCACCATGCCCACTGTCCACATCCCTCAATGCCACATCTCCATGGTTCTGAACACATCCAGGGATGGAGACTCCACCACTCCCTGTGTAGCCTGTCCATCACCACTGAGAAACGTTTCCTAAAATCCAACCTGAACCTCCCCTGGTGCAAATTGAGGCCATTCCCTCTCATTCTATAACTGTTACCTGGCAGTAGAGGCCAACCCCCTCCTTTCAGGGAGGGGTAGTGTCTAATTTGTTCTTCCTCCTTATCCTCACCACATGCCTAGACGTGCTGACACAGTGGGGACAAGATACCAAGCCAGTCTTTTTCCACACTGTAAGAGCTGAGACTGTTCTCTGCGCAACACCAAACCCCTGCACTGAACAGTGTGTAAATAACTCCTTGTTGGCTTTTTCTAGGATGCTCATCACAGGAGAAACTGGGAATTTCACAAAGTGCGAAAGTCACTTGTTTGACTTGATCTTCACAACACACTGCTAACATCAAAAGGCACTGCTGCCCTCCTTTTACACTCAGGGAAGCAGGTGCAGAGGCAAGGGCCCAGTTGTTGAAAGGATGCTCAGAGAAGCTGTGCATGCCTGTGGCAGCATCCATGCCCATGGAAGGAGTGGTACTGGATGTGCTTTAAGGTCTCTTGCAACCTAGACTATCCCACGATAAGAGATCTCTCCATCACTCCTTCTGCTCTGCTTGCTTTGCTTTGGCACAGCAGGCAATGGAATGCCAACAGAAGTAATAACTGACACTGAGGCCTTGTCAGTTGTGCACCAAAGGCCTGGGCCACCTCTGAGGTCCTTCACTCTGCCTTTCCCAAGGCAAGGCACACACACTGCAAAAAGCAAACATACTGCACATTACAGAAAAGCCACAAGATATTTTCTGATTTGTTATTTATTCCTGTCTAATTACTGCTGTCTTTGTTGATCGCCGCTGAGGCTGGAAGTGTTTCAAAGGTGTTGCCACAGTTTGAAGATCTGTCTGAATGGTTGCAGCTAACCGTGTGAATGTTTTGTAACACCATATTGCTCTGTATTTACCATCTTTGGATGTCATCTAACATTTTACCACCTCAGTACCTAAAGATCCCTTATCATTTGTGCTTGCTTTGTGTTCTTCCCCCCTATAAAGAGAAGGAGCATCAGTGACAGCCATAAATACATCCCTGCCTTTTAGGATCAGAGCCCAACCTGAAAGACGATTAAACAAAAATCTGAAAGCAACATGACAGCTTCCATGACTTGTTTCAGAGAAACTTCTGGCTGACACTTTAGGTCGAATTTCAGCTCCTCTTGCTTCAGGTTTCCGTGGCTGGAAAACAAAGACACAGTCATAAAGAATGGCAGAGGCCAGGAAGCTTCCCCTAGCAATGTGCATCATCAGCTCTGTCTCCCTGAGATTTCTCCTCATGGAGAATACTGGAGTGACTTGTCCACATAGACTGGTACTCCCAGTGTAGAGGAAAAAGTCTTCATATAAAGATTCAGCTTATTAAACTGCCTTAAAAGTTTATTTCCCTTTGTAATTAGGTTGTAGATCTGTAGATCCTGCAAGTCTAACAGCCAAGTTAATCAGCTTTCCCTGAAGGCAAATACCCCTCCAGCCTAATCAGTGTATGACAGGTGATAGTGCAAAGCAACACTGCTAGCTACCTTTAAAAGAAAACCCATATTTCCTCTCTGAACATCTCTAATATTTCTCATCCAGAGCCTTATCGGCACTATCCCATCATCTGAGCATGCAAACTCTCAGATCACAGCTTAGTTCTATAAGAGAGTGATGCAGACTCTCCATCCCGCTGCATTCGGCAGTATTTTACTGCTGTCTACCAGAAGGCAGAGGTGGCCAGCAGCCTCAGCAGAGGCTTCATATTCAATACAGGGTTTCAAGTCCAACCTATGAGGAACAAGCCAGCCACTCCACCTACCAGGGCAAACTCTGCACAAGCAGGGTCTGGGTGGGCAGGAACACCACTGGACCTCTGGTCCACAGTCAAGCTCCATTCACTCTTGTCCAGCTGATGCTTTGCGTTGCCTAAGAAGAAAATCCTAGCGGGTGACTCATGCAGGACTATTAGCATCCCTGCCCAGAGACTGCCCCTTCACGTCTGCTGGCTGCAGGATGCCCTGTTATCACCAGACAAGTGGCAGCATACAGTGATCAAACCCAGCAGCTGAAGGAACAACATCAATACAAGGTAGGCATGGCTCCAGAAGAGACAGCACCCCAGCACAATGAAGGAGGGTGTGCTTTGAGCTCCATTTTAACCCTGATTTTGTCTGAGTGATCAAAGCTTCCTTGTCACACTACAGGCAGGAGCTGCTCTGTTTTGTCTGCCCTGGGTGATGTGCAGACAGTGATGTGTGGATGCGATGCTGTGTGTGTTATCAAGGATGTGGAAAATCAAGAAGAAAGATCACAGGATCATGCCTGTGGAACTGTCACCCAGAAGATGTGACACCACCAGGAGATGGTTGTCTTTGCTACAGCCTATCCCTGGGTCTCATCTCAGCTCCAGGATCACCCTGGACTTAGGACTGGATCCTTGAAGATACACCAGCACCTGACTCCTACACATGCTGCTGGCACAGGAAAGCTCCACATGGGGTATTAGGACCTTTTTTCTGTCTGGGATTAATCTACTGCTCTTAACATGCAATAAATTTCATACCAAGAGTGGACAACAGGCTAATTAGCTGAGCTTGGACATGCAAATGTTGTTCTTGATGCAGTCCAAATCAGAGTCTCTCAGCCACCAGTACAGTGATACAAATCATTGCTGCTCCCCTCTCTGAGAGCTGCTCTGAACAAATAAGAAAACATTCACCGGATCATACAAAAGAAAATAAAGAGAAGAATGCTCTCTAACAGAAGGTCTGACATCCAGCAGCAGTGTGGGTCCAGATCTTCATTTGTCCAGGATCAGAAAGCACACCAGTGGCACAGTGGGTTCTTTTCTCTCCATGGTGAATGTACCTGTTCGTCAGAACAGATACCTCAGCTGATATTTGAAGTCAAAATGAAAATGCAAGACAAAATAAACAAATTCAGATGGAGACTCTGAAGTCTTCTATAACTCTCAGTAGCAGAAGTCAGAGAGCAATTTGCAATAGCTACACCCTGACTTGAGTGTGCCTGATGTGAACTGAAAGGCTTTGTCTACAGATTATCTGTGGATAGACATAAAAATGACAACTACTACTTTTAAAGGAAGGGAAGAGTAATCCCACACAGACGTTGGCCATCACCAGCTTATTGCTCCTTTTGCTTCTCCAGCAGTGACTCTGCCAAATGAAATCCTCCACAGAGACCGTCTGTGCAGCTTTAAAGCATTTAGCACATCCCAGCACTGTCTGGGGAATGATGGAACACATAAGTAATAAGGGAGGAAAGAGCTATATTATAGCAATGCACACAGAGAGTTTATGGTATCTCTCCAATCAGCATCAGAATTTTTACTAGCACAGGAAAATGAAATTCGACTGAACATATTAGTCACAGCTGAGATGCTTAAAGCAACAGGGCACCTCAAACAAGAGCCCATCGTGCTCTTCCTACCCAGCAACCACACACGTTTTCCTAGTAAAGCGAGTGCTGTGTGTGCATCATCCCAGACTGGCCACTCACAGCACAGGTGCTGCTGTATCTGTACCAGGAGCAGTTGGTACAATCGCTATGTGAATAATAAGTTTGAATATTTGGAAATGCCCAAAAAAGCATTAACAGAACTCCAATAGAAGCAAAAAGTAAAAAAAAAAAAATAGTAAGTTCAGACTTCTTCCCTACTTGCACAGCACAGCCCATCTTTCTCAGCCTTGGGTTCAAGATTTGTTCACACAAATAGTGAACAAACAGGAGCAATTACACTGACTTCCACAAGCCAGAAGTGTTTATATTTAGAGTTCAGACACTGACAGTAAGCACAAACGGGCACTAAGCCTTTAGGTAGTTCAAAATATTAGCAGTGCTCGGAGTAAGGTAAGCTGAATAAGAAGCCAGAAGAATACTTATGCAGATGGTATTATCTGAAACATTTAGGGAGATTGCATTTGTGAAGAAAAATGCGTACAGCCAGTTACTAGCCAGTAAGTGGAGCAGTTCATTGGCACAGACACAGGAATACACAGCAGGCTGCTGGAGCTCTTAGGGAAAATACAATTAACTTGATAACAAAATTAAATATAGGAGATCTATAATAAGTGTGAGCAGCTTATAGTAAACCCAAAGGGAGCATTAAGAATTCAATCCATCAATCATCACAGCACGTAACCACCTCTGGACAGCATTTCTGAAAACCCGTTTGCAATTTTATGCCCGTTCCGGTTACTCTACATTTGAATAAAGGCAATCTTTCCTGATTTTAACTTCTATGGCTGCCTGGACTTCAGTACAGAAGCACTACTTCATGTCTCTCATTTCAATCTTCTCATGTTAACTATTGCAGTTCTTTAGCTAGAACACTCAACTGTTTCCACCTCTGCCAAGTGATTTTTAATCAAGATTCCCACCCAAACGTGACTCGTTTTCTCAATCTATACAATGCAGATAATGGCATTCCTTTCCATTAAGAAGTGGTGGAGCCCTAAGGCTGCTTACTAGAAACACATTGCTAGTGCTGCAGCCAAGTTTCCTTTTACTTAACCCAAAGCAATCACAAGTAATGCCGTGAACTCAGTGACGTCAGTGTGGTAGAACCCCAGCGTGACAGACTCCAATCATTCTAAAGAGAAAAACACCAGCATATTGTCGCAGCTTACAGGAAACAATCCAGTGTAACAAATTGCTGCCTTCCCTGTACTACTACGAGGATCATGCATGGGCTCTGCAGCAGTGATTTGAAATTCCAATGCGTCCACTCAAGAAAACGTGATTATTTTCAACCTCCCTTCTCCATCAGAGAAGGAAAAACACACCCTGCCACAGAAAGGACCCTTAAGCCAATCAGTCTCCTCTTCCATAAGGCTTTTAACCAAGGGGTAGAGCTGTGTAGAGGCTGTGCGCAACACAACTATCTTCTGAAGCTGGAGAGATTTTCCATGGAAAATATAATCTTTTCCCCTCAAGATCACATTAACCCAATTAGTCAAAAGTGTCTTTAAGTGGAAATTTCAAGACACTCGTAAGACCATCTCATACTTCTGAAGTGGACAGCCCTGGTGTGCGCTGGTTACCAAAAGAAACTCCAAGAAACCACAGCGCTGAGGAGCTCACTTCATTGAGGGAGGACTTTGAGGGACCTAAGATGTGCACAGAGAGGCAGAGGGAAAGAGCATACTTGAAAACACAGGAATGCTGCCAGTGAAATCACAGAATGGCCTGGGCTGAAAAGGATATCACAAAGATCACCTAGTTTCAACCTCCTGCTATATGCAGGGTCTCCAGCCACTAGACCAGGCTGCCCAGAGCCACATCCAACCTGGCCTTGAATGCTTCCAGGGATGGGGCATCCACAGCCTCCTTGGGCAACCCAGAAGAATTGCCTCTGGCTGCCCCCCAGGGAAAGTGAGGATGAAAATAAGGATGAGGACACTGAGGACAGAGATATGAAGGCCAGAATGAGCCCAGCCATACAACCAGCCCAGCATGGCTTGTAGGGGTTCAGGCTGCTTTCACATTCACCCCCATTCATAACACACGTAAAAGATTAATATTACCACCACAGGAACATTTAAAACTCAGTCTCCACACAAGGTAATTACAAGAGGAGCTGCTAATCACTGTGCAGGACAGGCTAACCTTTGAGAACCACGTGATGAGAATTTGAGGAGCTGAAGTGAAAGCATTCGCTCCAAACATTTTGACTCCAGGACTGCTTTTCCTTCAGAAATATTGATTGAAGGTGCACCTCCCCCCATTTTCACCTCTAGGACTGGTCAGCAATCATCCAGAAAAAAAACCAACAGAGCCCAGCAGCCATGGGTATCATAACACTTCATTCAGAGGGAAAAAAAACAAATAGCCTGCACCAGTTATTCTTCCAGAGAGACAATTCAAACGCCTGGAAAATTACACAGGGTATGGAAAACTTAGAAGATATACACATTGAATCAGCTCAGTGCAAAACAGAGAGCTACCATTATATCACAGAGCACAGGAGCTGCTCGTGCCCCAATCCCTTCCTTCAATCAAAACCCCAAGCACAACAGATCCTCCTTAACCCCTTTGACCACTGATGGGCTTGGAGGTATTCACTGGGGAGTTAATCACCACCAAGGGAAGCTTATGTGAAATACACTGTTAACATCAGAAAACAAGGATTCATTTTCCTCACTGCAATAAAAGGCAAGAGGCTGACTAACAACACAGAGCCTACTTACGCTCTGTGGCAGAGAAGTTTGCAACCTGGGACTGTTCTGTAAAGTGCAGCTCAGGTGAGGTATTCAAGCAGAGCAACCTTTCACGTTTCATAGAAATAGAAGCTTAATCACAGAGGAGCCCCCGGGTCTTACACTTGAGGCATTCTGATGTGAATAGCATGAACTGAGATACAGAGATTTAGAGACACCCTTTCTTTTGCTGCTGGTCATTAAAGCTTGAGCCAAAAGCTTGGAAGCACCAGCAGAGATTATCTGTATGCATGTGGGAGAGGGAATCGCACTGCTTGAATCTGGCTTTGGATCACTCCCTAATGCACTCAGTTAAGCTAGCTATTTTATTAAATCTCTGTGCCAGCACATGCATACATGGATCTTGACAAGTTAGAAGGAAATTAAATTTCAACAAGGAGTCATAGCTTTGACAGCAAAAAGCTATCTGTGACATCTAGCAAGGCAGCCATGCCACAAACATCCCAGCAGCACCTTGCTAGCTATCTCCAGGAGTCCCTCAGATGAGGAACTGGTGAGGTGTGTTGGTGAGCACCTGCCTCACTGCAATAGCCACATGCTTTGAGTCAGCATGGGATCCCAACAGCAGAAGTGACCTGAAAACACAGGACTTACATGAGGCAATATGTATGTAAGCTCCCATTACAACCCATCCTACAGCCAGGGTGCAGCAGTCACCTCTAGGTCAGCTTTTCACAGAGCACAGTTGCCCTTTCTCATTTTTTCCACCTTTGATCTCAGACCAGCTCTACAAACAAGATGGAGCAGAGCTACACTTATTCTTTGTCAGACTGAGCAGCAGAATGATTTCTAACAGCTTG
>JAOWBP010002559.1:49724880-49739575 GCA_028571105.1 Tragopan temminckii | reverse complement strand
CCTCTTCCCTTAAACACCTCCAGTGACAGTGACTCCAGCAGTTCCCTGGGCAGTCTGTTCCTGTTTGTTTGGCCTAGGACAGCCCCCAGCTACTAAATCATCATCCCCCTGGGAAAGGAGCTCAAAGAGATCCCCTAAATTCGCTGCTCTGTTTTATTAGACTCTCTGAGCTCTGCATCCAGCTGCTAAGGACACCAGCACACCAACATCTTCTTTCTCATCAGGGATATCGTTTTAAAGGTCAGAGTAACCAAAAGTCATAGAATCACCGAATGCACAGCTTTTCCTCACGGCATCTGAAAAGAAAATCTCCCTTTAATCTGAGATATGAAATATTCTGATCAGGTACAGGAGGAAATAGAAAAAAGCAAAAAAAAAAACCCACCCCCCCCACACATAAAAATCAAAGTCGCAACCAAACAGATCAGAGAGATTTTCTTCCACGCGGCTACAAGATAAATCATTGTCCAGGTCACCAGGAAGTAATTGTAGCTCTCCTTGGAGTCGTACAGAGCATCAGAGGTCTGCAAGGGCTGAGATTGCTCGATAGCTGCTGCACCTTCCAGACTCCAATTATCCTCCTGGCTGCTTTCAGTATCAAAGGCAAAATATTTATATATATATATATATATCTTTCTTCGCAATAAATGATCCACAGAGTGGAGCCAGATGGGCAAAGGAACTTGGAGAAATTATTGCGGGTTTGGCTGTGCCTGAATCTCATCTATTTCTCCAGCTCCGCTCAGGAGGAAAGGCTGCATGGGAGGTGTGGGGCTGGAGGTGCTGCTTTCTGCACCTCATGCTCTCCTGATAAGCTGGTTATGAGCTTTAGGCAAAAAGAAAATTAATCTCTGTTCAGTGTGTTCTTTGGACTCTTCAATATTTCACAGAGGAAGAAGAGAACTGTGGAGCAAACCCATTTTGTCTTCCAATACTGTGTTCCCTCTGGGGAGCAATGCCTTCCCCTGCAACAGAACTCCAATAGAGACATTCTCCCTTTTAGAAAGGGGGAAACTGAGGCACAGGGCTGGTGAAATTAATCTGCTAGGGGGTCACCCAGCAGTTCTGCGCTGTGTGAGCAGCAGCCTGCAGTGAGCCGAGGCCCCACACCTTACTGCCTTCCAAAGGCAGACCTCCCCTCGCCATCTTGCCCATTCCCATTGGGGTTCCTTCTTCCTGTTGCAGAGCAAAACCTACCAGGATGCCCAGCCAAGGAGCAAACTGCTGTCAGGCACTTGTACTACCAAAGCACATCTCCCCATGCTAAAACAACATACCATGAATTTGAGCACAAGCTGGCTTGGCTTCCCACCAGCCTCCATGTTAGCTCTTGCACATAAACCACGTCTACACAGCCATACAATGCCAGTGGGCTGCACTCCTTGGGACTCCAGGCATCCTGCAACAGCAGAGCTCTTACGTATACATGATGACACTAAGGTATCCATCACTGCCTAAAATGCTGCTGCTCCATTCCAGTATCCTATGTTTGATGGATCAAACTTTGATTAACAAGTAGTATTGGGTGAGGATTTGCTATGGCAGTGGAGCCGACAACAACTCACTCTAACCTCTAAGATTTTAGCTCAAAATTTTTCTTGCCCTGGGGTAGCTAAAAAAGAGTCACTGTGCAGACTCCCAGGCTCCAATAGCACTTAACTCATATGAATTTCCCAAACAATGCATGCTTATAAACCTGACACATTTAGGATCATAGAATCACTGAAACTGGAAAAGATCTGCAAGATCGAGCCCAACCATCAACATATGTTGGTGTGTGGACAATATACATAAACCCCAGAGTGGCTCAGAGTGTTTTGCTTTATTGCAATGAAAATGATGAATATTGAGATTCTTTTTTCCTTTCTCCTGAAAGTCCACGCTCTACTGTCTAAAAATACGTGTTGCTTCTAGCTTAGTGCTTCCATTGCCTCATCTCCTCCTTACACCCAACTGGGACCGTTTCAGTGTTTCAGGGCAATACCATATATTTTTAAGCCAAGTAAGCTGGCTGCAAAACAAATATCCAATTAAATGCTCATTTTTAATAGATGCTGTGCTGCTTGTGCACAGCCAAATCCCTTTACTAGCCTTCTGCTTTTAATGCTATTAAACCACATTCTTCAGTTTCAATTTTAGGGGAATTTCTTCTCTAGGATGTGTTCTACCAGCTTCTACCACTGTTGAGCCTTGAACAATTCACTGCTCTGTACTGGATATAAGGATGCAGTGGGTTACTTCTGCCAGCCCTTTGACTTGGAGCTAGACATGCAAAGAGATGTTCTTTTGTTGAACCACCAGCAGAAGTTCACAACATAGCAAGCTCTGTGCTGCTCAAAGGATGCTGTTGCCACACATGAGCTGGACTCCATCCACGTGGATGCAACCCTGGGGAATCCAGCAGTGAGGGGTTGCTGAGGTCTTCCTGTGGGGTAAGAGCAAGTGGAGGCGATGGAGTCACTTTCTCCTTATATCCCATTTAAACCTTCCCTCTTTTAGTTAGTAACCATTTCCCCTTGTCCTATCACAACAGACCCTGTTAAAGCGCCTGTCCCCTTCCTTCTTACAGCCCCCCTTTGATACCAAAAGGTCTCCCCACAGCCTTCTCTTCTCCAGGCTGAGAAGACATGAAAGCATTCAGATGCATTACCTCTTTAATTTTTGCTCTCCAACCCTGAGGCTGAGAAGTAGCCACATCCAGAAACTCATTTAGCACCAAAGTGTATCACCTTCTATGGTGGAGATTAAATATCATCCTTTAGATTAAGTCTGACATAAAAAACAAGTACTCTCGGCAACACAGGCTTAAAGTGCTTTTGTTTGTTCTGCATTGACCACAGGCCTCGCTGGCCTCCCATAGACAGGATTAGCTTCCATAAAGCCTCTTCCCAAAGATTTGGCTGGAGGTGCCAGAGAAGGATCCAAAGACCCGCGTGCCATAAGTACGCTTTATGAACCCAGCACAGCTTTCTCTCCTTGGAGCCCTGCCTCAATGGTGCATTTTACTACTTCCCTCCTTTTCATTTTAAACCCAAGCACAGTGCATTTTTCATCTAGTTCTCCTTGGCCACAGTTGTGCCTTGAATTCGATATCAATCTGCTTCTCTCCAGCTCTCCCTGCCCAACCACTCTACAGCAGTCTCCGTGGGACGCAAGGACTGAAGATGCTCAGCTGCTATTAACCTCACAAACCACGACCCCTTGCACCTCTAAACACGTATTTGTCACAGTGAGCCATCCCAGATATTTGCAGGCAGTCCAGCAAAACTCCTGGCCTAATTTACAACCTGGCACTGGCAAATGATTCTGTTATGGAGACTTTACTAGCATCATAGCAGCTAGTTGAATTTTCCTGCAGAAATTCTTGGCTTATTCCTGGATATCCTTTTATATGAACACAGCCACCTTTTTTGCAGGCTTTTTCTTTCCTCTTTTCTGCCATATTACCGATTTGTTTTCTGTTAAAGAAAAAAGATTGAAAGTGAAGTGCAGTGAAGCTCTGGTAATATCAGCCTTTTTCTTGCCACCAAATTCCATTTCCTCAGCTTCTGATAAAATGACTCCACGAGCAGCCATCAATGGCTGCCATCACTGCAGTTCCAGTTGTTTTTGATGCACACAGTCCAGGGCATTCTGCACATTGCTCTGTAGCACCCTACGGATGATGTAGGGGAGCACAGCTCACTCCCACTGATCCAAGAAGAACATTTTCAAGCCTACTCCCCCAACTTGGGTTCTGCTTTAGTCCTCTGCCCTCCCAGCAGCCTCCCAACTCCTCTCATTGCCCATCACAGTTGGTGCCTGCGTTGGAAAGACCTCTGAGATCATCCAGTCCAACCACCCACCTATCACCAATATTTCCCACTAAACCATGTCCCTCAGTACAACACCTACACGTTTCTTGAACACAATGCCATCACCACCCGTGCTGGCTGCCCGCTGCCTGCTCGCACCCACACTCCTACTCCTGTACCCTTAGGGGAGCAGCAGACAGCTGCTGAGCGCACATCAGGCTTCACTGCAGTGCACACAGTGCATTTTGTTTCGTCCTTCCAGAATCCATTTATTAAAACAAACCCAGCTGAGCTGCCCACTCTGCTCTGTGTGGATTGGAACCTCTTGTCTGACCATGTGTGTGACTGACAGTCTGAGCCCCGCACCGGCATGGCCTTGGGCTTTGCTCAGCCAGGTAGTCCATACCAGCCAGGTCTGCCAGTGATGCTGGGGGGCTCCAGGTCATCCCCTCCATCAGGGCACATACAGCCTTGCCCACGTGGCCCCAGAATGGATCTGCACATGGTTTTCATAGAATCATAGAATTGTTTGAGTTGGAAGGTACCTGTAAGGGTCATCTGGTCCAAACCTATGCACAGGGACACCCACAGCTCCATCAGGTGCTCAGAGCCCACCCAGCCTGACCTCGGGTGTCTGCAGGGACGGGGCACCACCACCTCTCTGGGCAACCTGTGCCAGTGCTTCACAACCCTTGCCATAAAAAACTTTTCCTTAAATGTAATCTACATCCCTCTTCTAGTGTGAAACCTTGTCCTGCCACAGCAGACTCTGCTTGAGAGTCTGTCTGCTTCTACCATGGGGGAGTTGGAACAAAACGACCTTTGAGGTCCCTTCCAACCCAAGCCATTCTATGATCCTGTGATTCTTATGGCCCCCTTTAAATACCATTTCTTGTGGAAAGTTTTCATATGACCTCTCTCCTCTGACCCACGGCTTAACCAGCAGTCAGGGACTTTGGGATGAGACCTAATGAACGGAAGACAGAGGCTCGCAGCAAGGCAGTGTGAGTGCAGAGAGTAACTTCCTTAGGAAATACAACTCTGGGGGCAGAGGGAATGTCATCACTTATCTTCTTTCAGCAGGTTTTGTTTTTTTTTCATTGGAAACGAGTCAGACACGAAGCAAACAGCTTCATGAATATACAGATTGCTTTTAGCAGCTACCAATTAACAAAGGCTGCGCTGGTACAATCCCCAAGCGGCCATTTCCCTGGGAGATACTTATTTTGAATGAACCACTTTTCATTAGAGAAGATACACACATACGGGCAAGCAGTTCTTGCTGGTTCTCTTAATGAGATGGAACCCAGCAAAGGATGGGTGCCCCAGTGGGTGCGCATCAGGACCATGCAGTGATGCAAGCTGTGCAAGGATGCCTGAAAACAGGGCTGGCGAGGCCTCTATAAACCCAGCCTACATGCCTTCTCTCAGCCCATTTGTGGAACCATAGAATGGCTTGGGTTGGAAGGGACCACAAAGACCACCCTGTTCCAAACCCCCTTTCACAGACAGGGTTGCCAACCAATCAACTGGCACCAGATCAGGCTGCCCATGGTCCCATCCAACCTGGCCTGGAGCACCTCCAGGGATGGGGCATCCATGATTTCTTTGGGTATTCTGCTGCTTCTCAGACCACAAGTGCATGGAAATCCATAAATTGGTGTTCACGTGCAGTCAGCCCTGTTTCCAGGAGTCATTTGCAGTACCTACCTCTGAGACTCCAGGCTCACCTGTGATGTATCACTGAGGTCTTGAAAGGTTTGTGCACAGGCCTTGCCTCACGAGTCACACCAGATGGGAAAAAATGTCCTGGTGTGGACAAAGAAGCTTCTGGCTGTATGTTCGACATCATAAGCATGTCAGTGTTGGGTACCATTACAGCTCCTCAAAGTCTAGCCAGAAGAATCTGGGTGTTATTCAGTATAGCCCAAAGCCAAAACCTACCTCCAGGTAAATTCGATCCAAAACATCCCAGGCTGAAACTCTTCAGTGCGTTCCACTTCAAGCCCAGCTCTCATCCTTGCACCAAACAGAAAAGAAACGCAACATTTGAATCTCCAAGCAATCACTTGGCAGCTTTACCTGAGACAGAGCATGCGATGAACCACAGATCAGGGAGACAAGGTGTTTAAAGTCAGCTATGATGGCCAGCTTTTTATTTTCCAATGTTTTACTTTAACAAAGTGCTACATTCCATAGTTACAGTATGAGGAGTTGGTCTCGTCCAAAATTGAAAACCACAAGAAAGCACAATATCCCTCTATGGAAGCAGTGCAGTCCAAAGGAACCTCATCTAGGGTGAACACCTGACATTAGAGACACCATAAAAAATCAGCAGCTGTGGAGTGCAGGAACATTTCATCAGGACAAGGGCTGCGCGTCGGGCAGGCTGCTTCCTCCCATTGGAGATGGGGCTGTGAATGCTGGAAGGGTTGCGTGTTGCCTACAACAAATTCTGGCTTGTGCTATCAAGAAATCCCAAACTGGGCATCCACGGGAAAACAGAGGTGAGCTACATGTCTTGTGCCAAGTCAGGAGAGGATTATTGCTGCAGCAAAGTTGTCCTTGCAGCTGTGCTGTCACATGGGGCTCACGCTGCATAGCAGTGGCACGACCCATCTCTACATTCAGGTCACCCAGCACTGACTGTGCAGGGCCAGAGGGCACCTCTGCTGCTTCTCTTTTATTTCTCAAAAGAATCTGTTTGGCTTTTTATTTTAGAAATGCAGGGATACAAATCAAACCAGCAGAGCTTTAAAAGATGCAAGGCTTCAGTTCCCATTGGAAACCCTCTCCCCACCCAACCCGTAATCTGATAATTTCCAGCAAATTAATCTAACTCCAAGAGTTGCACAAAAAACATTTTTAAGAGCCCAGTTCAAAGTCTACTGGTCTTGGATGAGAGGAGAAGGAGCTGAATGCTGTTTGTGCTTTAAGGACCTGCAGGAATCCCACTGACATCAGAAGCTCTGCAGAAAATCCTGTCTGTGCTCCAAGAGCTTCTGGAAGTCTCACCGGGACATAAGGTTGCTTGTGGTCGCCCCTCTGGCCTCCACCCCAAGGAGAAATAAACTGGAAGATACGGGGAACATCCAGGCTCTTGGGTAGGTGCTTGACCAAAAAGAACTACTAAAGACCTCTATTTCAAAGGGACATTGCTTGGGATCTCTGCACTGCTGAGCCACTCATAAAGTTGGCCTACAGTAAGCTTCCACTGACCAGCAGCTCCCAATCAAGGCACCGTTGGGTAGCAAACCCAGGAGCAAAACATGGTAGAGCAGGGCTCAGAGCTAGAGCCAGGATTGGAGTGAAGCTGAAGCACAAGCAAAATCTTTGGGCAGTCCTTCTATCCACAGATCTGGATAAAGCACAGACCCCAGAGCCAACACCAAGCTGTGCATTTGGCTGGACATCCCATTTGGCTACAGCCTGCCCAGTTTGCCCCATCACACCTGTAGAACAAGCAGTCAGATACCTGCAACAATGCCATCCTTACCTGTGGCACAGCTGATGTCCAGCATCACAGCCACCCACCGTGTGTCCTCACTACGCCCTCAGATGCCAGCTTTGTCTAACAGACCATGCTGCCTTTAATTTAAATTCACTGTGTAAAGGACTGAGAAGAAGAGAGACACTGAAACTGACTGCCACTGTAGAAAATATTTCCCAAACCGAGGATTAATTAGCACAACGAAAGGCCACATTGCCTCCCCACCAGCCTTTTCAATCCATCAAACTGACAACCCACCCAAACAGCCCTGCCAGGGCTGCAGTATCTGCACTCACACCAGCAGCCTTGCTCTGCCATCCTCCTCCTCCCCACTGCCTAGGAGCTCATTGGTTGTCAACATGACATCTGCAGTTATCACAAATTGCACAGGCACGTCACTGTTAACAAGGAAGTTGAGAAGAGGCTGCCCTTCACAGGCTGATGTTGCACAGAGCCCTGCTGATCCCCAGCTGTTTGGATCTTGCTGGTACCCCTGCTCTATGCAGCAGTGTCACTGGAAACTGCTCCTCCAGGCTACTTGGCCCAGCAGCCAAGACTGGACAATCAGCTGCGCTAGCAGGCTGTTAACACCTCCCAGTCACCTGCAGGCTCCGAGAGAGACAGGAATGAGAAGGAAACAAGGAGAGATCAGTCCAGAAGGGAAGTTCTTAGCTTGGACTGACCACTTGTGATGAAAAAAAAGACTTCAGTTTTGGGTAGGGACTTAACAATGGTCTCCCAGGCATTGTGTTTAGAGATCTGGGGTTGCTTCTAGCAAACTGAAAACTGCAGGAATGAAATGGGAGAGAGACAAACACTGTGGAATCCTGGCTGGGAGAGCCTGTCCTAGAGGGACAGAAGAATAGACACTGCCTGGCACGCTGAGGGCTTTTCCCCCAGCCTGCTTCCCACCACCACGAGGGCCATGCACAGCTCCAGGACTGGAAGACTAGCATTGGCAGCAGCATTTTGAATACAGGTAGTCCTGACTGTCCTTCTCCAGGTGACTCACTGGATGGGAAGAGAAGGCTGACAGAAAAGTACCCAGGCTCTGAAGAGCATTGCTTCCTTGGAACTGGACGTCCATCTGATGACTTATTGTTCAGAGCGCCCTCTGAAAAGAGAACTGAGCTTCAGACTCTTCTGATGTGCTCTTCCAAATGTTGTTTCTACCACACAAACCCATTCAAAGGCCCACGAGACATATGCTTACCATCAACTATATCCTTGGCAACCTGACAGCCTTTTCACCTTCACTGAGGATGAAGTCCTATATGGGTGTCACCTCATTCACACCTCCTCTAAGACTCACTGGGGCTCATCTCCATCTGATCTCATTTCTCTAACCAAGTCTCCATTGGTGACAGATGCTGTTCTCTGTATGAAGGATGACTCCTCACAGAACAGTGATTTCCACCTTGGAAACACGGATATTTTGCATAAACATAAGATTAAAGAGTCATTGCACAACTGACAAGAGAGATAAGTAACGCAGCCCTTTTGTTATTAGCTATTTTGACTGTGCAAAGCACCATTAGCTTCCCCTGTTCGGTTCAATGATGTCAGACACTGGCTGTTTCCCGCTGTAACTTGCTGCCAGCAGCACAGGCAGCTTGCCCTCACCCTAAGGCACCGTTAGGATCCATTTCCACAGCCCTCCACAGCCGTCTGTCCTACAGCTACACACCTCCCCCTTGACCAAGAGTTTCCAGCTCAACCAGCTCACCTCCCATGGACATGCCTCCAACTGGGGCTACTGCTGCTTTCCAGCAGCCAGGAGCCTCATGACACCCTGACAGCTCAACCACCTTTGGTGCCTTCCTTGTGTTTGGTGGCATGGAGACAAGACCCATCAGTTCTCCCAAAAGTTCTGCCATTCACGGAGCTTTCAGGGGCTGAAAATGCAACTTGCAGCTGGGGAAGGAGACATGCTCCACTGCCATCTCAATGTGAACACAGCCAGGAGAAGCAGTCTCTAGTGCCTAGAAAAATGCGGCAGAAGCTGAGGAAACCTCTGACCTGGCTTTCCTTTTACCTACCTGCATACTGAACAAAAGCTAAGGGATCCATGCAAGACTACCCATCAGTACGTGAGCGCTGGTCTTTATTGTGCTGTAACAGACGGTGCTGGTAGAAAATGGACTAGAATTTTTGTCATGAATCAAGAGCTGAGGCCATTCCCATGTGTTTCCAAGAAGCGAGGAGCAGAGCTGAAGGCAGAGGTTGTAAAAGAAGGGGTGGGAATTGGGGAAAAGAGCATAGAAATGTGCTTCAAACTCTACCAACAACACTGTACTCGGGCACTTCTCAGGTGATGAGGGATACAGTTCAAGTGGGTAATTCATTAATTAAGCAGAGCAGCTAATCTCAGCACTAATGAACTCTAGCTCAGGTAATGTTAACATTGAAAATTAACAAATTGGACAGAAGTCATTCACAGTAAAGATTTCCATTCCCGGGTTAGGTGAGAGCTATTGTTATGATTAGATTACCGCCAGCCAGGACTGAAATAGTACACCAGGATAACAGGAAAATAATCATCCATACGGATCAGCTCCAGCTGCAACAAGATGTGCTGTGGATCTGAATGAGGCGCCGGGTGCAAATGTGAAATCTCACTACTGTATCAAAACAAACATCACTGCGCAGTACACGTAGAGCATAGCATGCTGGTTCGACGGGGTGGTACCAACCACCGCTCAGTGTTTGGGGTGGCTGAGAGCAGCGATGCAGCAGAAAGTCCTTCCTTCTTTTCTTTTCCTCCCCTCCCTCCCTTTACAAGTCACTGGATATCGCAAGGGCACTGCAGTTCAATTCAGAATTCGTCTTCAGAGCTGTCGGCTAGGAGCATTACTCGGTCTTGCATGCTGTTAAATTCCCTCTGCTGGGGGTAAAAAAGAAATGTTAAAGAGCTCCACCTACAAAACTAAATGGAGCAGCATCTGGATTCCTCCCCCAGCACTTCAACTGAGAGCTCCAGTGTACATCGCTCCAGAGAAACCACCCTCCATCACCAGATTACAACCAAGATAATGAACTGGAAAGTGGTGGGGACAGATCAGGGTTTTCCCTTTCTTAGCAGTTGCTTTACCTTCCTTTTATGCCTCTTCGAGCCGTTCCTCCTCCGGCGATTCATAATCTTAATGCTGTAGAGTGCTCCAAGGATAAAGAGGGCTCCAGCTATCCCGACTCCTACAGGAACCAGCATCCCTGACATGTACCCTGCCTGGTGGGAGAGAGACAAGCTGAGCAGCACTCACAACAGCATCCCTTCAGAGCCCTTTTCCAACCCCACACTTCTCTTACACTTCGCTGTCTTTGAAACCTTATCATCACCTGCGTGGGACAAGTTTTCCAGGAAGGGACACAACATCTGGGTCTCTGAAAGAGCTGCAATGCCAAACCAGCTGTGTTCACACACCATGGGGTGGAGATGAGGGTAGCCCAGGCCAGCCCACCTGGAAACCCCTTGACTTCCAGGAATAGTATGGAAACATTTGAAATCCTTTGGAAAATATTTCCAAGTGCTTATTATTTTACTGTTGAAATAAAAATTAAGATTTAAAGTGCCAAATTGCTACAGCATCCTCAGTTCAGGCTGGGATCTCAATGGAGCAGGGCAGGCAGGCTCAGCACACGTCCTGTCAGTGCTGCCTTCATTCTCTGCAGCTTTACCCTTCCCCATGTACAAACCCAGAATAGATTTTACATCTGCTGAGGGACAGATGCACAATTCATGTGCTTATCTGGAGAATGGAAAAAACTGCTTTCATCTGGGACAGACACAATGCTAACGAGAGCTGTTTGGCTCTCACAGACCCCTCCAGATCCTGCTGGGCTCTTTAAATACGAGCACATTCATGCCTGGATCCCAGGGCTCACGGCTGCATCCTGCAATGCCTCCCAGCAAAGCCAGCCCTGCTCAGCACTGCACTTTGCAGGGAGTTCTATGTGGCACCCAAGTTCCCAAGAAAGGAGGTGAGTGAGAACATGGAAAAAGCCTGCATCTCCACCAGGCAATTAAGGCACTTTAATCGGGTGACCTAATTAGTGCAGCGTGGGTAGTTCTATTTCTGGGAACAGTGCTGCTGGCACAGGAGGCAAGGGGAGGTTGGAAATGCCTTTTTTGCTGCTGTCCAGCTGAGTTTCTGCATCAGAAATCATTGGTTTTAATATGATGAACTCTCCAGTCTGTCCGTAAGCATTTCCAACCTGCTCAGCCCACGTACTTTTATGGCCTTCCTCAACAACCGCACCAATGGTTTGTACCCCAAATGCCTGCATTGTGAACCAGCTCCAGGACCTGTCCTCCCAGCCCTCCTGCATCACATGGCTCAACCTGTGAGGGCTTTGGCATTTGTTTGATATAAAACCCCACTCTATGGGCAGCTCCGAAACCACTTTCTCACCCACTGCCCACAGGGAAGATGAAATTTCTTTACGGACCCCAGTTCCTCATATTGACCTTCCTGGCAGAGAGGACAGGGGAGGGTCAGGTTGGATATCGGGGAAAAGCTCTGCCCCAGAGGGCATGGCCCCGAGCTGATGAAGTTCAAGGAGCATCTTGACAATGCTCTCAGATATAGGGTCTGGCTTTTTAGTGGTGCTGTGTGAAGCCAGGAGTTGGACTCGATGATCCTTATGGGTCCCTTCCAACTCAGGATGTCCTATGGCTTGATGATAGGGCTCTGCCAACAGCACGTGGAAAGGGCGGTTATTAAGACTGGTGCTGACAACAAGAGAAAGGAGGAAACAGGGTGTGCAGGCGTGATTTGTGCATGGTTTGGTTCAACAGCACTTGGTTGCTGGTGAGGAGTGGGTTTTGCTGGGCTTTTCTGAGGAAAAAAATGGTTAAGGAAAAAAAAGCAAGATGAAAGATCTGCCTTCCCCAGTGCCATACCCTGCAGGAAGGAGATATCTCTCTTTTCAGTGCACACCAGCAGATCCCTGGTTATACCACTGCTGCAAAGGATCAGACCACAGACAGCAACTCTGCTAGAAACAGAAACATGCATCCCCCTCGTGGGAACATAAAAGGGTAGCCAACAAGAAACAAAGTGAAATACACAGAAGGCGCATGATACCCCCTAGCTCGTGTGGTGCTGCTTGGTAGCTCTGGTGTGAGCAGGTGATACATGTGCATGCTGCAATCTCTCCAGGCACCCAACCAGCCTCAGTGTCTGCATTTTTTACCTTCGCTGGGAAAACCATTCTCTGTCCTTGCAATGCTCGTTCTGGCTGAATCCCAGGCCAGGATGCTCTGCTATGAGCAAAGTTGAAACTAGACATGTCTCCTTCCTATTGTGGGCAGAAAATCAACTTAACGAGGGCTGGGCACAAATCCTCCTCAGCCCTTTCATTCCACAGTCCTGGAAAACTGACACACAGGTCCATTCTTTCTTTTCAGATTCAATGCTGCTGAAATTTGGTAGGGATCATGTGGGAGGGCTTTGTTCACCGGGTGACAGTCTGCTCAAACTCATCCCTGTTGGAGGACAACTTTTAACAGAGGCAGACAGTGATAGGAAAAGGGGAATGGCTTTAAACTAAAAGGGAGGAAATTTAGGTTAGATGTTAGGAAGAAATTCCTTACTCAGAGGGCAGTGAGTCACTGGAATAGGTTGCCCAAAGAGATTGTGGGTGCCCCATCCCTGGAGGTGCCCAAGGCCATGGATGGGGCTCTGGACAGCCTGAGCTGGTTGGGGCAACCAGCCCACGGCAGGGGGTGGAACTGGATGGGCTTTAAGGTCCCTTCCAACTCATGATGATTCTATGTGTTTTCAGGGGCAAGAGCTCTTCATTCTTTGTCTTTTTATCTGCATTGTCTCTGATCCTGTTGAAGAGTTTCTAAGCCCTACTGAGCCACAACATATTACTGCCTTGAAACACTCCTGTCACTTCATTTCTAGCTTCATTGCTTTACCACTGTCAACAAAGCATTTTGAAGGTTTCACAATCATTTCAAAATGTTAATATTTGTCCTAGGGTAGCAGAGCCTGAAAACTTATCGGTCTGTGGCTGGTACAACTCATTATTCCACATACCCCCACTCCGTAATGTCAGGGAGAAAAGATCAGGGCCTGCTATCTTTTCAGTTGCCCTATGTTCACTCCTTCTACCTCCAGGAACTGGCAGCTCTCTTTATATGAGGCAGGAGAGGTCTGGCCCTGAGCTGATGCTAAAGCACACAGCCACAGCCAAGCTTTGGGTTGAGAGAAAAAGGGTAGGGGAAACTTAGAGGGCAATAAAAAAGTACCTCTGGGAGTTAGAAGAGAAGGTGACCATCTGGTGCAGGGAAGTCCATCCAGCACCTCTGTCTTTTATTTTGCTCTTAGCTACCTGTCACTGATATGCTGTGGATTTACACCAATCTACACAACAGCAGCAGCTGGTTCATTATCTCCCAGTGGAAATGTTAAGCCCCTTCTCAATTGTCTTTGTAGACAGAACAAACTGCACTGGCAAAAGCTTATTTATTCCTGCAAATAAAAATGTTTCTGCTGTTAAAGTTATTGAGAGAAACACTGAGCCTCCTACCTTATCTTTCAGCTTCTCCATCCAGCTTCTCACTGAAAAATAAGACAAAAAAAAAGTTAGAATCACCTTACTTATATTAATTAGTAACAGATAATAATCACAGTATTGAAACAGAAGCTAATTAACTTGACAAGCTGCTAACGCTTTTCATTAGATTTCCACTCTTTTCGTTCATGAAGAAGAGAAAACGCAGCAAATCAACAAGAGAAACTCTTTTTGAACTAGCACTTCTCATCCACACTCTGGGATGTCAGACAAGGAGATAACCCTACAGCGTGGCTGTCTCCTTCACTGGCCTCCTCCACACAGATGCTCTATCCTCTGTTAGGCATAAGTCTGTGCGGACACCTAAGAAGGCATTATTCCTTGTTTTCTATTGTCCTGCTTTTCTAGAAGCAGCCACTGTCTGCTCTGGGTTGCCACCATGTACAATCTGCGGACAGGGAGAGTGCTGGAGGAGCTGAAATACCAAACCAAGGAAATTTGTACTGCCATCACAGACACTTTCATTTACTAACAGTCCACATAAGGCCCGTGAAATGGGATATCCAAGAATGTGAAGTCTTTAATGACATGTACTTGGGGAGGAAATCTGAAGCTGGTATCAAAGAACTGCTTGGCATTGAGTTCACAACTCCATCGGCAGTTCTACATTTGTCTGCTTTTCATGGAGGACAAAATGCTGAGCACTTATATCATATCATATCATATCATATCATATCATATCATATCATATCATATCATATCACAGAATGGCCTGGGTTGAAAAGGACCACAATGCTCATCCAGTTCCAACCCCCTGCTATGTACAGGGTCACCAACCAGCAGACCAGGCTGCCCAGAGCCACATCCAGCCTGGCCTTGAATGCCTCCA
>JAOWBP010002559.1:49713327-49724780 GCA_028571105.1 Tragopan temminckii | reverse complement strand
GGGCAACCTGTTCCAGTGCCTCACCACTCCCTGTGTGAAAAACTTCCTCCTAATATCTAACCTAAACCTCCCTTGTCTCAGTTAAAGACCATTTCCCCTTGTCCTATCACTATCCACCCTCACAAACAGCCGATCCCTTTCCTATTGTTGCTTCAATGAATTCCTGCTCACAGGAGATAGTCAAGAAATGAGTTAGAGGTATCAGAGTTCAGCAACTGTGCTTTAAGCCCTGAGCAAGGATCTTTTACTCCAAGGGGACACAAGTGGAACCTCTGCTGTGCCCATATCTCTCTGTGGGTTATTTCCCTCAACGTATGTTAGATTCCAAATGGAACACAATGTTTATGGAGGGAGACTCTACTTCCAAGCCTGCCTTCTCATAGAAGCACCCTTCAAAGCTTTTGTTAGCAACATTAGGGCTTGCATGTTGGTATACACGTGTCATTAGATAACCCTTAGGTCTCACATACAATACCAAGAAGCACAGTGGTTAAGAGGTAATAAGAAAAACCACAAATACTGCAAAGCAAAGGAAACCATCCCCAAACTCTTGCCAAAGAGCCTTCTGCTGACTCTCATTTTTTCATGATACTGTTGTGTCATATACCAGGATGACCAGTGACTGTGAGTCAGGGACACACAAAAACGGTTTCCAAATCACAGCACGTGCTTGGAAGATCTTGACTGATGTCCTCAGTGCACACATACAGGCAGCTATGTGCGTCCCTGCAGTGCATACACAGACATAGCTGAAGCTGCCATGATGCTCAGCCGGCCACAGCTCTAGCTAAGCACAAAGCCTATTTTTATATGGCTTCCACAGTAATTACATTGCATTGGTGATCTTGTCAATAGTCAACCCACTTTCTTGCAAGTGAACATCAGTGCCTCTAAAGCAGCAATTAACTCCGCAGTATTTCTGACAGTTTGCACGTAGGGGCTGCTATTTCCACCAGAGAGATCATCTAATAATACTCTACTTTCAACAAACACAAATTCTGGCTTCGTTCCCCTCTGCTCCACAAAACAACATCAGCATGTCCGATGGGACCCACAGATGCTACAGATTCACATTTGCTATTTATACAATTGCCTATTATTAAAACTGACCTTGTTTTCAGCAAGGTAGAGCACATGTCAGACACCTTCGGGAGCCAACCTGAGAACAACATGATGTGGTATGTGCCAGGCTGGACACCTCTGTGAGATGCTGTCCTGTGGCCACAGGCTGCTGGCTGGCTCCTGTGATGAGTCGGTGTGCACCAGATTGCTGTGTGTGACAAACACTTTTGATGCTACTCATGCACGGAACTATTTTAACATCTCTGAGGAAATGACAAGCCACTGTGTCACTGAAACCAAGCACTCTGTGTTCCAGTTATTTACATATATGTGGATGCTAAGTGTGGGGAGGAAATAGGGCCTTTTATCAAGTCAGGATTTATATCTATGCTTAATGGCTACCATCAATTGATTCTGGACTGCAGCCTCTCCTTAGACATAATTATACATCACGAGTATTCTGAACTTGGTCTTGGAAGAGGAACACTATGGACTGCAATTTCTCAGGGAAACAAAAAGCTTTCCAAGAACACCAGCTGACTTGCCAATGAGGCCAAGCAAATAATCACTAACAAATACTCTATTCCATGTATTTTTCATCCTCTTCTTTTTTTGCCTTTCCTGATCATTCAGTGTCCTGAGCAAACGGCTTCAGCCTCTGGGTGCAACATCAATCCTACAGGTCTGCAGTGCCAGCTCCTCTCCTATGGCTTTTTGAGGATAGTGGCCAGCACCAACTTTGCCTTCACTTAATGCTGAGCCCTGGGCTTCGCAGGGAGCTGAGTCAGATCACTGTGGAGCACTTTTGAAAATTGCACACGTAATCTGACATTTCCTCAGTGATTTATATAACATCTGCATCTCCTCAAATTGATTTTAAATAACATCTAGCTTAAGATTACCGGCACAGGTCAGCCTGAGCTGCACAGAGGATAACAGGCCTATGCCAAACACAGAGCACAGCTGGAACCGGAATCTTAGCAGCTGGGATGAGTTCAGTTACAGATGCATCATGCTATTTTTAGTCCTTTTTGCCCCTCAAAAGTGTGCAGGCAGCCATTAAGAAGCCACGGTGTCAACACTAAGGACGTTGTGCTCATTGGATGAGGTAGGCAGCACTCTGTGGTGCTGGCACAGCCCTTCTTTATGTCTCTGTTCATTGCAGGTGAGTTGAACTAGATGACCTTTGGAGGTCCATTCCAACTCAAACAGATCAATGATTCCTTGGAGGACCCCAGCCTGAATAACCAAACCCTTCCTGTGAGTCTGGGTTTGGCCAGAGGCAGGCTGAAGGCTCAGGAGGCAAGAGGTGATTTTACATAGCACAGATGGTCCAAAACACCTTTCACCAGTGGACACCATAACACTAGCAATCCACATTAGCCCCTGTGAGAGATGGCTCTGCTCTCTGCATCAGAGACCCTAAAGTCTGGGGCTGCAGCTCCTTATGTCTCATGTGCCCCTCCAGAGCCATCTCCCACTGATTTGAACTGTGGTTTCAGAGGAAAAAACAGGCAGTTGGAGGCTACAGATTATTCTCCTAATTTTCCCACCCCTCAGCTTTCCACTGTGTCCCACAGCTTTGCAACCCCTATAAGACTGGATTCAGCCAGCATACACAAAGCTGCTCATTTATTGTTTGTTTGTTTGTTTTTTTCCAGGGCTCCTCTTGAAAGAGGGAGTGATAGGATATAACTTACAAGAGAGAACTGAAGAGGAATAGGCTAGGAAGCTGCCCATCCCCTCCCTTCCCTCAATCCTTGCATGTGGCCTTTGCCTACAGTCTCACTTCTTGCTTCTATTCAGAGGACTGCTCATCTTCAAATATATTCTTCTTCACTGGCCAGGCCTCTGGAATCCCCTTTTGCTCTCATTCCAAACTTGCTACAAAGCGCCAGTCTCAGGGTTTACCCCTGATGTAATGCACTGTTCAATGTCTCTCCAGAGGCTTCTTCCTGCTTCCCCACCAGTGCCCTCAGAAATCAGGAGCACAAGCCCTCTGGGCTGCACGCTTTGTCCACCAGGAATAATCCTCATTGCCTAATTATCCACTCCAACACCATGATAAAGCTGCTTAATAATTCTGTTCACTTCTCATTTGTTCTCTCCCTTCCTAAGATAAGAAAATGCAATGACATCCTACTGGTGAAGATTACAATCAATAATTCATGCCCTCACCCCATCAATTTCAGTTCTCCCCTCTTCTCTTGAATGCCCTGCTATTTTATCTTGTCACTTCAGTTTCCACTTTATCAGCTTGTTTTAATCACATTTCCCGTTTTATCATCTAAAGCAATTCTGTTTTTCCACAACAAAACAGCACATTCTCCCTCTGACCTGCACACCTCGGTGTATTTTCACACCCAGCCATCACATCTTCAACCCAGAACGTGTTGATACTGATCTACACAGCAAGCATCTTCCCTCTTAACAGTTCTCCATCACAAACACAGCAGCTAGTTTTGAAAGCGTGGCACCCAAGTTTCCATATACACTCCAAAGGGCAGCAGCAAGGCCTGAAGGACGGCATCTTGTGCTCCTCCTGCTCAGTCTCCTTGCTATGCCCCAGTGCAAGCAATTTGCTGTAGGCAGCTCCCCTCCTCCCCCACTTACACACACAAAGGCATGCACAAACCCCAAGCTGCACACCTCGCTCCTGCACAAGCCTTAAAACCTTAAAAATAAAGAATAGATCGATTGCTTTAAATCAGTCTGGAGACATCAGGCAATCCATTCTGTATGTCACAGATCTCATCTCTTTCTCTTGCAGGTAAAACTTTCTTTTAAATGAGAGTACGGAGAGCAATTTTGCAGAAATGCTCCTTGCTTCGTCTGCTCGGCTCTGACAACTTAATGGCACAAGGCTGCATCAGCTCCCTTTCCTTAGAAAATACAACTGCCAATTTACTTACAAGCACAAATAAATAATAGAGAAAATGGCATTCTGCTGGAGGGCAGCGTATTTTTAATTCCAGAAGAAAAACTATTTCTACTTGACAAGAATTTTGATGAATTTCTGCCACAGCCACTCGAAGAAAGGGAGAAACAGCCATGCTCACCCCAGCAAGCAGAATCACAGAACCATAGAATCATAGAATAACTTGGGTTGGAAGGGAACTCAAGGACCATGAAGCTCCAACTCCCTGCCACATGCAGGGCCACCAACCACCATATCTAATAAACTGTATCTAAGAAGCTGAGGTGCACTTTCTAACTCCTTCCTCTACTACAAAGATCCTCTCCACACTGCCATCCCCATGGCATGCAGTCAGCTTTCTCCTGATTTCTCTCTTTTTCAGCCATTTTCCACCTTGATCTTTGAGGCTGGCAACGGCTCTGCCTTTCAGCCTTTGCATTTCCCTGTAAACTCAGTTCTGCGGTGCCTCGAAATCACTTCTTGGCTTAGATGAACTGTTTGTTTTTCCCTCAGTGATCCCAGGCAGGCAGAAGATGTTAAAGCGCAGTGAAGGTAGAAAACCTCTCAGCATCCAAAGAGCAAAAGGCATCAGCAGGATGCTGCTGTGAACAGGCTGTCACAATCATCGTATGCCTTAAAAGATGATCACACGTCTACAGGATCGCACAGCATACAAAACTACACGCACTCTGGGAGGTGAGATGCAAATGTTGCTTATGGGAATAGCAATGCCTCTGCCAGTGCTCACATTGGGCTGGGTTCTCCACCACTCTGCACAGCTCCTGCAGTGAAACATGGACTTCTCATCAGCAAGAACCCACTCTGCTTTAGCTGATCTCACCTGCCACACTTACGTAGTAGTAATGGGATAGCAATATGTAAATAAACTACATGCAGAAGCTATTTAGGTTACTAAGCTGAAAAGTTCATAAGTAAAGAAATGTCTCCCAGTAAAAATTATTGCTGTATTTTTTCCCCCTCTTCATTCACCATAGCAGCTGAACTCTAACTAAAAGCTCAGAAAGTCTGGGGCAAGTAGCGCTGAAAATTTCAGTCCCAACATTTAAATTTGGCAGGCAAAGTTGTAAACAACTGGAATTTAACAAGAAGGATTAGAGGTGTAATGACTGGCATGGCCATTATTCCAGGCAAGCCACACATGCACTGCAGAATCCCATGGCCATGCCTTATGGGGGAAGCATCACCATTCACTTGTAAGCATCTCAGCCTTAATGATAGGTTTTAAAAAATACTTTATATGGTGTATAGAGATCCTTAGCTGTCCACTTCCTGATTTATAGCAACTGAGGATGCGACTTTAGAATATAAATTCTTTGTAGCATCATAGAATCATAGAACCATTAAGGTTGGAAAGGACCACTAAGACCACCCAGTCCAAAAAGCAACCCACCCCCACCATGCCCATGACCGTGTCCCTCAGTGCCACATCTCCATGGTTCTTGAACACCCCCAGGGACGGTGTCACCACCACTCCCTTGGCAGCCTGTGTCAGTGCCTGACTCTTCTTTCAGAGAAGACATTTTTCCAGCAACCCCAGTTCCTTTTCCTCCAGCCTTCCAGCCACTCTGCCCCAAGCCTGCAGCGCTGCATACAATTGTTGTGACCAAAGTGCAGGACCCAGCACTTGGTCTTGTTGAAGCTCATCCCATTGGCTTATTCCCATTGGCCTGACCTATACAGACCCTGTAAAGGGCCTTTCTATCCTCAGGCAGATCAAAGCTTTCTCCCAACTTGTTACCGTCTGCAAACTTACTGAGGGTGCACTTAATCCCCGCATCCAGATAATCAATAAAGATATCAAACAGGTCCAGTCCCAACACCAGAATCAAGCACGACTGGCACTGTGTTTGTGATCTGCCCAAGCTATGTTAGGGATGGGAAAAAAGGCAGCACGGTAAGCAACAGTCCTGCAGTGCTCACAGCACTTGTGTTGGACAGCACAGCAACACAAGGGAAGCTGCAGAAATGGTTTGGGGTCCTTTTTACTTCTATAAGCCACTTTTTTAGCTCTTTCTGGCACCGAGTGCCTTAAAATCACCAGTGGTTTAGGCTGCATTACAACTGTCAGATTTAACCCCATAAGTTAGTACAAAACAAAACGGAAATTCATCTCAAGCTACTTTTTTAATGCCCATTTTTCAACAAGCCTATTTTCTGCTCCACAACCCAGCATCATTCTCAGTAATCTTGGAAAGACTGCTACCTTTTAGCAAATTGAAACTGGATGCTGTGAGAGGAGGAGCAAAAAAAGCCAGAGAGAGCCCTGCATATCTTCCCTCTACTCTACCAGCATCCCACTGCAGCTGCAAGACTACAGCAGAGCAACAGACGCTGATTTGTGGCTCAATACCATCAAAACCTCCAGCTGAGGCCACGTGTTCCTGCTGTATACAGCAAGGAGAGGTTATGGCTTCAAACTAAAAGAGGAGAGACTGAGACTGGATATAAGGTTTTTTACACTAAGAGTGGTGAAGCACTGGCACAGGTTGCCTAAAGAGGTGGTGGGTGCCTGTCCTTGGAGACACCCATGGACAGGTTGGATGGAGCTCTGAGCTGTGGGTGTCTCTGTTTGTAGGAGAGGAGATGACCTTTAAAGGTTCCTTCCAACTCAAATGATTCTATGATTTCTCTGTGCTGCTTCTCAATCCACTCTTCGCTTTACCTTTCTCTAAGTGCAAGCCACCAGACTTTCATGTCCCCTTAACACCTTCTTATCTATCTTAAAAGAGCAGCAGTTAAACTGCTAAACTTCTCTCTGTATCTCAGTTAAACTCTAATACTCATCAGGTTCTGAAAATGTTCTTGGCTTAGTTGTTTTTCCCATCTATATAGAGCGAATGTACTTTTCAGAATCATTTTTCCTGGGGACAACATATGAATGACCTGCCTGCAGCAAGCAATTCTGAAATGGGGCATTTTCCATTTTCGTACTTAAGACAAAAAATTTATTTTTCTTATTTCAAGATTTGGCCTTTATTTTGGCTGGAAAGATGCAGCATTCGTCAAGAAATGACACAAAGATCAATAAAGTGCTAAATGGTTGGAAATAAAAATGATGGAGTTGGCTTTCAAAGGAAAAAAGTAGATATTGAACTCTGTTTTCAGCAAACAATTATTCTAGTAATTAAACCACAAAGCCCTGAGCATCGATTAGACACCAGAAATAAAATCTGATTATCTCAAAGACTCATTTTCATGCAAATACTAAACAACAGCAGCAGACTGAGTAGTGCACACTTAGTCTCCAAAGGAAAATGCATTTGCCCCCATCTGGTAACAAAAAAGAAGGCTGATCTCACATTCCTTTTGCATCAAGAACTGAACATCGATTCTCAGTGCGATGCAATGCTTTTGTGTTGAAATACCAAATGGGGGCTTATGGCTCCTGACACTGGTTCGATAGCCTTGCAATTGACTTCTTGTATAACCACAGGAAAATAAATTAATCCTTGTTACTCCTTTTAGTATTCTTACCATGGGAATACTAAGGGTATATATGATAGATAATGTTTTGTTTCTCTGTTTCTGTTCAATTCTGCTGCAGGAGTAGGATGACAAACCAAACTCAGCCTTCTCCTCAGTGGTGAAACTCCACTAGCCTCAGCAGAATTGCAGCACTTCTACCAGAAAACGTGCCCTGTCCAGATACTCTGTCACATTATACGCCTGTAGGGTCCACTGATACCTTCAATAACATGAGAAGAACTGTACATGCCACCAAAAGAAGCCCAGCTCCAGGGAGGAGGTGATAACACAACTGCTCCTTGTTAGTGTGAGCCTACCCAAACTTCATACTTGGCGCTAATGAAGAGTTCATGAAAAGATACTGCTTTATTTAATTTGCATAATGCCATACCAACTGTCCACAAAGGTCAATATGAACCTGGCTGAAGACTTGGGCTATATGCTAAGCTCCAGTTGGTTAACATCCACTTCCACTTATGGTAAAATTCACAACTGTGAAGGCTGAAGTTTTGTTAAGAGAAGCTTTATCCAGCTGGGGAAGAAGAGAAGAAAAATTCAATAGTTTCAATAGGGAGATAAAGGAAGTGAATGGGTTTTCTCAAAAACTCTCCCAGCCCCTAATGATGTTTGCATCAGACCTACGGGGATGGCCTCTAAGAAGGCTGCAAAGAGAATAAGTGCAAAGCAGTGGAGAGAGAACATGGAAATTGAAGGATCTCACAAGGAGTAAAGTACATTGAAATTCCAGTGCGCTTACACTCCACAGTGATTTCCATAGTGAAGTGGATAAACTGGTTGTCCAGAGAAGTTGTGGATCCCCCATCCCTGGAGATGCCCAAGGCCACGGATGGGGCCATGGGCAGCCACAGCTGGTTGGGGGCACCCAGCCCCCAGCAGGGGGTTGGGGCTGGGGGAATTTAAGGTCCCTTTCAACACAAAACATTCTGTGACTCTGTGATTCTAGGCTAGCATTCTAGGATTCTACAAACTAGAAGACAAACAACAGGATTTGATACATCACGAAGTGTTAATACAGCACTGACCACAATGAAATAAGGGGTTCCAAACCCCATCCTTGACGATGATAACATCTGCTTTATCACTGAGCAGCACAAGCTTGGAAGTCTAGTGCCAACTGAAAAGCTGGCTCCAGCCAGGTTCTGCTTTGTAGGTGATGAAAGGAAGATGCAGCCCAGCAGCAGCGGTTCAGGCTGGGCTCCAGGGCAAGTTATTTCATGTGTCTGTAGCTCAGATCCCCAAGTGCAGAACAGGACTAATGTGAGCAGACTCTTTGTGAAGCATCCTGCACTGCAGAGGGGGCTGGCCACTAGTGCTGGCAGAGCCTTCTCCAGAGCAGCACAATGAGGATAATTACTCAGCTCTTCTATTTCTAAAGAAGCCAACGCTTTGCATGTATTGCAAAATGATAATGTGTTTGCCATAAATGCAGTAACTATATCTAAAACTCTTCATTAACATGGAAATGTCAAATAACAAATTAGAATCAAGTATTTACAATTAGGTTAAAAACCCACAACAATTAGTTGTTCTTTGCAAGAAGTCATTTTTCATACTGTTTATTGCAAATGAGGTCTCATTACATAATGATATTCAGCTCTTCCACTACTTTGCAGCTTTATTAATTGCATTCACAACAGCTCTCTTATATAATATAAACAAGCAACATTATCTTCATCTATTGACTAGAAAGCCAGATGTGATGTATGCAGATTTGGATAATTACAGACAAAAGGAGGCAGGATGTGCCAGAGCCAGTGGAGAAAGCAGGGACAAACCTCTTCAATGCAGACACAGGCTTTCCACCTGATAAGCGGAATTTCCATTTCAACACCAAGAGGTTCAGAGCAGTGCTGAGTTCTGCCAGCCTCACCCAAGGCTCTGTTTTAATGTCATAACACAGTTATCCAGATGACACTTCCCCCTTAGCTCATAGCAAAGCTTCTTACTGAAAGTTGGGCCACTAGAGACAATGAGTGCTTAAAGTCAGTGGATACTTCTCAGAAGTAATGACTTAGACACATGATGACAATCAAACCAAAACGGTTTCACTGAGCCTGTGCTGGCTGAGGATGAAGCCAGGCTGACAGAAAAAAGCTCTCCTAGGAGGCAGAGCACGACAGTCTGATGATGGGTTATCCAAATGAAGGAGCCACACGTTTATTTGGTAGACAAAGCTGGACAAGCCTGAAGAGGGAGAAATATCTCAAAATATCTTCACAATGAAAACTCTCTGAAAGGCACTGAAGCAATTTTGTTTTATGACTGGACTAGCAATTTCAAGGTATGCACCTTGGCAGGACTGTTTTTGTTTGGTGTTTTGAAATACTATGAGGCCAAATTCATCCCCTGGACAAGCAGGCCTGGCTCCATACGGTTGATGGTGGAGAGCCCTACCTCCACATCTTTCTGGCACTGTGCTTTAACCTTGGTCCTCCCCCATTAAGGTTAATTGCAATGGCTTCAAGGGCTGCAGAGAAACAAAATCTCTTTTCTGCAGTGCCCATCAGCAGTTACAGATGAGGCTCTGAAGACAAATGAACATCCCAAAATCTTGTTGAAGTTTGCTCCCGCACAACAGGCACTGTAAAATCACCTCCCAGCCAGCTCTGCTTGGTCCTACAAGTGAAAGGGTTAATTTATCCTCAGACTGACTCTTATCAGCATTTTCCATTTGTTTCACTAGATCAGCTAGCTACCTGCACACCAGCTCCCTGGTCCCACCCATGCCTGAAGAAAAATCTCCCCACGAGGACAGGGATGCACTAAACAGGCTAGGAATGTCCTTGTGCTGTTTACACTGACAGTGTTCTCAGCCTTCAAAATGCCTCAATACAAATCAGTGAGTTGTCAGAGTATGCTTCGTGTGCTTTGCCTCTCTGCTCTGAAATGAATGGGTCTGTTGTTTCTTCAAGCAGATTTAGATAATCTCTAACAATTTACTTACACTGAAAGTGCATTACTCTGATTGGAACTGGTCAAAGACCACTGTCTGATTAGGACAGTGATAAGATGCGGCTGTAAGAAGACATTTTGGAAATATGAACCTCTCTGAACTAGCTCCTGATTTTGCTGCCATCATCTGTCCAAATAACAAAGAAACAATCTGACATACAAGGATAAAGCTTCAGAACCAAATCTGCCTTCAAAGTAGCAGCAAATGTTTATTATCTAAAGGCTGGTGGCCATCATACCGCTTCCAAAGCCCATGAAACAGAACTGGAAGTTTTCTGTTCACTTGAGAAGTGTTGGACCAGGTCCTCTAGGAATGCAAACTGCAGAAACAGACATACAGAGAAGTTACTGACATGTCCCAAGGAACACATAAGCAGAGGACAATTTCTGAAATTATTTTTGTTGAGGATTGATTGTACACTGGTTTTAAAGGACAGCAAATACACTGAAGAACTGAATCCACATACACAAGCATTCCAACAACACCTCATTTCATCAAATGATAAAATTACACAGAATCACACAGAATGGCCGGATCATGAATCTCCAACCCCCCTGCCACGTGCAGGGCCACCAACCTCCCCATTTAATACTAGACCAAAATTGTTTGAGTTGGAAGGGACCTTTAAATGCCATCTGGTCCAATTCTCCTGCAATGAAGATGGACACCCTACAGCTCAATCACATGCTCAAAGCCCCATTCAACCCGATCTTGAATGTCCCCAGGGATTGGGCACCCACCACCTCTCTGGGCAACCTGTGCCAGTGCTGCACTACCACTATTGTAAAAAAAAATTTATATCCACTCTATTGCAGATGACACCAAGTTGGGAAGAAGTATCAATCTGTCTGAGGATAGGAAGGTTCTACAGGGATCTGTGCAGGCTGTATTGCTGGGCTGAGGCCAGTGGAATGGAGTTCAACAGGACCAAGTGCCGGGTCCTGCACTTTGGCCACAACAACCACAGGCAACACTACAGGCTTGGGGCAGAGTGTCTGGAAGGCTGCACAAAGG